>APFE031047603.1:9136-30809 GCA_000404065.3 Pinus taeda | reverse complement strand
TGGATCCCAAAACCGGAACTACCAGCTTGATTTTTCATTATGTTCCTTTCAATGTTACAATACATATTTATACATGCTAAAGCATCCAATACCATGGACCGAAAAACCATCGCGTCCAAAACCATAGACCGAAAACCATCACGTCCAAAAAACATGTGCGAAAATCATGCACAAAACCATAGGTGGGTCCGCCCAACCTAACATAGGGTCCAAAACCAAAATTTTCTGAGGCGCTGCCCTGGACCCCATAAAGTGGGGTTACGGGTACCCCTCAAACCCCCTGTTAACTATGTGGAAAGAATATAACACAACCCAACACTAGCCACTGGAAGAAAGGATTAAAGGTATAGTTATAGGCCTCCTAGATGCACAAAAGAAAGATTATGGGTGTGGTTGATCTTGTAGAATATAAGAACTAAACTCTTATGCACAAGACCACAAGCACACCAAGAATATGTCAAGACCTATAGATATGAAGCAATCTACATAATGTTTGAATAGTTGCAGAGAACGTGAATGTCTTGACTTATATTTTGTTTGTAGGGGCCTGTAGTATGAAGTGTTTCTATTCTTGCTATTATCTCACAATGAATGAATGGAAGAAACTTATATGACATGTCCTTGGTATATGCATTTACATTTAGTGACAGAAATGATTCATATTATGATCATGTGGATGGTTTGATGAAGTTTGGATTGATATTTCTTGGTAAGCGATAATTTTTTTTATGACAATAGACAAGGTTGTAAAATGGTACTTGAGGGCTTGGCTTCAAAATTTTAATAGTTATATTGGAAGAAACTCTCATGGGTTTGATATTAGCTTTTGTTTGGCATTTAAGGCTTCATAAGAATAATTGGTTGATTTGACTGCACAATATTGATTTGTTTGAGGCTGAGTATATTGGTTTGGTCAGTGTTATGTTTTTAGAAATCTTTGTATGGTTTGAAGAAAACTCTCCAAGCCTAGTATATCTGCATTGATAGCTACCTAGTGAAGCTTGGAAGCTATGTCAATCTGAACCTCTACTTCAAAGTGGTCCAAGGTATGCCTTTGATTTCGATTTTATATGTTAATGATCTATTCTTGACAAATAATGAGCCTTTGATGATCAAAGTAAGAGGGAGTTTGCCTCTGAGTTCGAGATGAAGGATCTTGGTATGATGCACTACTTTCTAGGATTAGAAGTTTGGAAAAGGAAATTATGTTGTCAAGTTTCTAGGATTGCATGGATGCACTAATGTTGACGAGGATGGAAATGTTATAGGAAAAAATAGCACATTTGGCTGTTGTTTTAGGTTGGGATCTACTATAATATCTTCGATGAGTAGGAAATAGAATTCCATAGATTTAACCACAACCAAGATTGAGTACATTATTGCTAGCATGACTATTTGTGAGGAAGTTTGGTTAGGGAATCAATTTGGAGAGTTGTTTGAGCATGTTTTGATATGACAATGATGTATTGAAACAATAAGACTGGGATATGATTGGAAGAGAATCTCGTACATAAATGGGATAGAGATATCTTCATAGATTGAGACAATGTTGTTGTATGGGACAAGCTTAGGCTTGTGGTTGCTACCTCGATGAGAGAGAAGATGAATAAGATATCCTTTTATGACATGTATCTACTCTAACATAATATTTGATTTGATGTTCTATATAAATAGGAAAATAGAGGACTAGTGCTCAAAAGAACTCTATAAAGAAGTACGATTGAACTCTTCAATGAGTGGTCTGAGTCGGTATCGGATATGAGCATGTTGATATGTTTTTTATCTATAGAGAGCAGCATGGATAGATAGATGTGACCCTCTTGAGAAAGGTTCTAGGTTGATTAAGAACATTGAATAGAGCTCTTCCTACCTTGTTTGAGCTCTCAAGGCGAGCATGGAGTGTTGAGGGCTCCTGGAGTTGAAGGAACTCTAGGAAATAGGTGTGTGTGATCCCTACTCTTGCAGTAGGTCAGGTATCTCTCCTATTGCCATCCATAGGGTGTGCGTGATCCTTGTCCATTTTTACAAGTCAGGTATCTCCCCCTATCTTAGTCTAGTAGAGTATACACTAGTTGGCATCATACCCATGAGTGAGGGTTGTTGCGATTGTCCCTCAACGTTTAGCCAATTGGTTGAGGAGTCTTGGGGATGTGTGATCCTTACCTTTGGTAAGTCGGGTAACTCACCTAAGTTTAGATTATGATGCAGGTGTTCTGCGACATGAATCTTAAGGGGAATTATTGGGAAGATCAGTTGGAAATAGGATGATTGTGATCCTTACCTCATATAGAAAGTGGTATCTCACCGATTGGTTGCACAATGGGCTAGTTGTGATCCTTTCTTGGTAAGGAGTATCTCACTTATTGCTTGATATAGGGTGGTATTTGGATGCTCCCCTATATGAGATGACCTGGGGTGAGAGTGTCCCATAGGACCTTCTCCATTATCGTAGATATGAGGTGAGAGTATCCCATAGGAACTTCCTCATTCTCATTGGATTTTGAGTGGTAGAATTGGTTCTCTGATGCAGATATTTTGGGTGGTAGCATAGCCTCTCTAATGGATAAGGGCAGTAGCTTTAGCTCCCCTATGATGTCAAATTCTTCACCTTTTAGATTTGAGAGTGTTCAACATATGAGCAAATATAAGAAGATATGAGAAAATATAAGAAGATATGAGCAGAGATAAGTAAAGATGAGTTAATATGAGCAGTGATGAAATTTGTTGAACAGATACTTGTGATGGGACATATGCTGCAGTTGGTAATTTCTCCCTAGCTGAGAGGGAGTGTTAATTTGGCAGCTCAGGGACAAATTCCCTCCTTTTGAAAATATTCCTCATCAAGAAATACCCCTCCAAGCCCTTGGAAAAATTTAATTTGGTTAAAGAAAAATATGTTTTTGATATGGAAACCCACATGCACAAAAATGGATAGGTCGGGCCTAAAAATAAATTATACACACCTAGATGGCTATAAATATAGGTCAAGTGACCCTCATTTGGAAATAATCATCAATCAGTTTCTTCTTCTATCTTCTTTGGTTTGGCTCACACAAGTCTAAAGTTGGTTTATGAATATTGGTTCATACAAGTCTGATTTTGCAGGGTCCAAAGATCGCATGTGTTGATTAGAGTTTTTGGTTCGCATTCATAGGGTTGTTACAAGAATTTGGTTGTAGCCACATGCATAGAAGCCTCTCCGTATAGTTGCAATGCTTTAGCTACACATAGGATCAATTTCTCTATGCAACATAGACCTACGGTTTTAGGTGAAAATTGATTGCAGATGACCACAGGCTAGGAATGTTAACTCTGATCAGCATTGTTGTTGGGGTCATATTTTTGGATATTGTTTGGTTGGCTTTGTTGGATGGTTTTGTGATTGAAGAAACTGGAATAGTGTACTCTCTCTTTGTTGAACATTTTATGACAATCTAATAAGAAGAAGAGTTTGAAAGGGTTTTCCCCATTATGTGTTTTTTCCTTAGTCTCCGACCAATCCTGGTGTCTCTACGCATGATTTTTTTTTCTTCTATTGTTCCTTTATGTCACATTGCATTGTTGATGATATTGTTATTTCTACATAATTTCATATGAAGTAATGATGTTGTAATGTTATGAGGTGAATTTAATGGGTAAAAGATGAAATGCAACTATCTAAAGCAAAGAATAATATATCCCTAATAAAAATTAACACTTTCCATATCTCTCAAATATTTATGTGCATTATTTGGGATAGTAGTCATTAGTCATTGGGATTGGCATATTATATCGACATCCTTGTGTTAAGGCCTAAAGAACTTGGCCTTGGAGGTTAATGTGACTAAAACAAAGTTAAAAGTATATAAAGCCAAAATCAGATAAATGTAAAAGGCAAAAGATGGCTAGGAAAGTGTTTAGCACATGGGAAAAACCCTAGTATGAGTTATATCCCCTCATTAGCCATCACCTAGCTCCTCAAAAATCTAATGCATTATCTAAAGAAAAAAAAATCTAGAAAGTCCCAACCCTAATGAGCAATGAACTACTACATCTTAAAAGGTTATACGAAAAATACAAAACCAATCTTGCACTCTAAGGTTATGCTCCAAATAAAGGAAAATCATTAAAATAAATAGTGCACCATAGGGGTTGAAAAATAAGGCTAAGGAAATGGGTAACTCATGTGATCACAATTGCTCCCTTTTGGCATCACTCGACATGTTAGACCCTCCTTAGCTGGTCTCATGGCTATGGCACCTGCCTTGAAGTCTCTCCCACTCCATGACCATCATTAGCCCACACACCTATGGATTGATAGGAAAATATGTGACATGTTATTCCCTGTGGGGATTGGAAACACCAAATAGGGCTATTGATCTAATCATCCCTAACATAAGTGAGGTAACTTGTTTAAAAATCCTAATTTAGTTATACATTTGAAGGTGAGTTTTGTGTGAGGTATTCTTGTGCCCTTAGAATTAGATATGGTCCACTATGATGCTTTAATGATTTTTGTCCCTAATATTTTTTTATCTCACCTAATCTTGAGAATTTTGTGTTAGGTGGTGCTCACACAACCACAAATATCCCTTAAAGGATGGGCTTGAACTTATTCGACACCACTCTAGAGGATGTTTTTACCCATTCTAAGAGTAAATATGACCTCAAAGCTTCATTGTTGGATCTCCATATATGAGCATTGGGTTTTGGGATGATTCCATATGGTACTACATCCCCTCATGTACATATATGTTGGAATGTTGAGCCATACAACTTTGACGTTGGACTACTTGCTGATGTGCCCTAATGGACATAGGATGCCCTTAGATTGGCCTTGAACTTGTTTGATGGATGTAGTTTTTTTTTAGCCTGACTGAGAATGGTTTAACTTTCGATAGCTTGCAAATTCCCCTTGGACCCCATCGCCTACCTTTCATTATGCCACATAACCCCCACAAGCACTAGAAGAGTGATGTAGGCCTATTTATGGATGTTTTCATGGTTGAGGAGGCACTTTTTTGATATGCGCCCATGCATTTTGAGTATTTCTTCGAGTGAGAAGAACTTGTGGACCTATTTATCACTTTCTTGATGGATCTTGATCATTTTTTGGAGGATGGAGTCATGGTGGAGACATTTATTTCCCACATGTGTGAGAATTTTTGGCATTTCATTATGCTGTGGAGTTATTTTAAGGTTAGCTTGTGACCTTTTGAGCTTGTTGAACACTTAAGTGAGATTTTTAGGGGTTTTGTTTGTAAAATTAAGAAAATGAGACTTGGTTTCCCTCATATAAATAGATAGAAGTCTCATTTCAATTGGATCATCCTTCATTCATCACACTTCCCTCTATCTAGAAGTGTGCACAAGCTCTTTGTCTCTTCTACTTGGTTGTAATGTGATTTATTTAGTATGAATTTATCTTTGAGGTGAGTTTTTTCTTGAAGTTGGTTTCTTTGAATTCATTGAAGAGATTCTTTTAGAAATTTTGTAAGTATATTGCATATTATCTATATTTTGCATGTTATATTGTTTGAAGTAGGGTTTATGCCTATTCGATGGTTAAATTTGTTCAATTTATATATAATTTTTTCTTCTATATGGTATGTAAAATTGTTTCCCTTGAATTAGAGAACTCTAAGTTGTGCATCTATTAAATTTTAAATCCCTTTTAAAAAGGAGGCCACAAGGGTTTGTAGATGCCCTTTCCATCTCAACCTCGTCAATAAGATCATCCTCATTGAATTTTCCCTAGATGACTCCATTTCCCATTTAAATCAAGACACTAATATAGGTGGTGGTGATCAAACCCTGTACTTTTATTAAATTCTCTTTCTTCTCTCTCAAATTCTAGATATTTAGGGTTAGGGTTAGGGATTTATATGAAATATTGTTTAAAAAAATGTATTTGATGTCTTATTTCCCTTAAAGTAGCAATTGTATTAAATAATTGTCTAAAAGAAAAATATAACATTTATTGCATGATAAAACCCTATAATTAGGGTTGAAATTATTGTTTTTTATGCATGTTTTAGCCATAGAAACTCCATTGAAATTCCTAAACTTTGCATGTCTAATTGATAGTCTTGATCCTTTTTTTATTTACATTGTAATATTATTTCTTTTGGATATTGTATGACATCTCATGAAATATCATTGAAATTTTGCAATAACCTAACTTATAACAACCCTTTCAATGACATAAGTGATCTAAGGATAAAGTGATTGTACTTTTGCAAATATTATCTAATATCTCCAGGCTTTACTAGAACCTTATCCCAATCATTAGATCTCATACATCACCATGAACCCTTTTATTGAATATCCTTTAGATTATTTTCCTAAGGAATCATCCCTTGTGGTTTAAATACCACTAATCACTAGAGAAAAATTGTTGATGTGACAATGGTAGCCAATCTCTTATTGCCCTGAGGTCTAGATTTTCCTAGTGAGGATTTGCACTATCCTACGACATTGTGCAATAACAATTACAAATGGAAAACAATATATATTTACATATGGGGACAGGTGACGATGAAAACATACCCTTCAAATGAGAGGTGTCTTCAGCATGCTTACTTCATTAGAGATGTCAAAGGGAGGGATGTTAAAATTTGGATAGCCTATGAATTTCTTGAGAAATGGCAACACGAAATTCTAGTTAATTTGTCCTTGAATTAAATTGAGAATTAAAATAAACTTCTATTCTCATAGCAACTTGTAAATAGTTAATGAATTTTAATTAACTTAATTAGCTTAGGAATTTTGAGTTGGAAGTCTTTCTGTAGTCATGTATATGTTCTCCCTAAGTTTTAGGGGTCCAATATGAGTTTAAATTGAGTTGGAAATTAGATCACTTAGTTTACTGAGTTAAGTTCAGTTAAATTAGTTCCAAACTATTTGGGGAACTAATAGAGAGTTAACAGTCAGTTGGTGCACTAATGCATCCACTAGTGCTACTCCAACTAACTGAAGATTCCCTCATGAGAAACTCATGCATGTTAGTTCAGAGAAAGACCCAGTTGAGACTAGAGTGCAGGGATAGTGTACTATTAGTTGTATGATTTACTAAGTTGTACAGATCATGCGTGCAATCAGGAACTAGACCTAGTTTGGATTGCATAGTTTTGGATGCACTGGATTCCTATTAATATGGGCTATTCAGCCATAGGAATTACGCAAGGAAATAGGGGCTTGGAGAGCTGCAGAATTGTCTTAGTGTTGGCCAAGAGCTTGATTGTATGCTTAGTGCTGGCATACTTGTGCGGAATTTTTTTGGTGAGAACAAGTTATGTATCTTCACTCATATTTCTCACATATGCAATATAGATAGCAGGGTTTTGAGCGGTGGTTTTCCCTATATACATCTTGCGTTATGTGTTATTGATTTATCTTCTTCTTGTTCTTATTGTTTTCATCAAACTATTGGATTTCGTTGGTTGAAAGTAGAAGTAGATTCTTGTCATGTGCTTTAGTAAATTGCATGAGCTTGTGAATCTATAGGATTTTCTGCATGGTATCGGAGTTGAGAACAATATACTAGAGGAGATTTCAAAGTTTTGGGTTTTGGGTTACAGGTGAAATTCGAATTTGCAATACATACTTTAGGACCGATAGATGGTGTTCTACGGTTTTCGGCTTGAGTATGCCTTGGAAGGAAGCTCAAATTTTATAGCCTAGTGGTACAAAATGGAATTTGTCCTAGATAACAACTTGAAGGAATTCATTGATCAAGAAATTCCTAAGCCAACAGAATCGGATGTAGAAAAATTGGTCAAATGGAAGAAGTGTGTGGTGAAGGCGAGGTGGATAATCCTTGAGGGAGTTCGAGACCACATTATCTCAAATCTCCATGGCAAGGAAACTCTATATGTTATGTGGAAAAAAATGGAAAACTTGTATCAGAACAATAGTGACCAAAGGAAATTGTCACTAAAGGAAAAACTTCGAAAAATCAAAATGGAGAAAGGTGAGACTATTCCAAAATACTTGACGGAGTTCACTCAATGTCAAGATGAACTTGGAAGTGTTGGAATCACGATTGTTGAGGATGATATGGTGAGTATTTCTCTTCTAGGACTCCCAAAGAGTTGGCATAGTTATCAGGATTCTGCCAATGGTTGGGAGAAGTTGCCAGATTGGGAACGACTATGGTCGGATTTGACACAGGAGGAGATCAGGAGGAGCACTAGGGATGGCTCTTCATCAAAGAATAATGATGAAGAGAATTGTGCCTTAGCGATTAAGGTGAAGAAGGGGAAAGGGAAAGCTTCCCATTCCAAATCAGATTCTTATCATGGAGGTAAGAAGAAGGACATGATGAAAGTTAAGTGCTTTCATTTTCATGCACTGGGCCATTTTGATACAAATTTTCCACTCAAGAAGTCCAAGAAGAAGTCCTCAGGAGGATCAGCGGGTGAGGCTTTGGCCACTTAATTTGAATTGGAATTTTCCCTCATTGCATGCATGGTGTCATCAATGATGGGAAGTGTATGCTACTTAGATAGTGGAGCTTCATTCCACATGACTAGTGACAAAGAGTTATTAAGTCATTTGGAGGAGAAAGTTCTCTAGATGCATATCGAGATGGGTGACGATGGGAAGTATAGTGTTACTGGGTTGGGCACAATTACTCTTCAAAGGGAGCATGGGGCTCCACTCACCTTTAAGAATGTTATGTATGTGCCTGAATTGAAGAAGAAATTGGCTTCTGTTTCCATTCTTGAGGATAAAGGCTATGATGTGATATTCTTGAAAGGAAAGGCATTCCTTCGACACATAGCCTTGGGTCAGGTAAAGAAGATAGGGATTCAGGTGAAGAATCTCTATAAGTTGGAGGTAGAGGAGTGTGCTTCTTTGAGCACAAAAGCAAAAAGGGTGCAGAGCCAAGATGTTGGTGAGTTGTGGCACAGGAAATTATGCCACTTGCATCATGGAGCTTTGAAGATATTGCAGCAGATCTCTATCGGTATTCCCAAAGGTACTCTTGAGAATGTTGATACATGCAAGGGGTGTACATTGGGAAATTACACCAAGTCTTCCTTTCATGACAGAGACAGTCGAGAAAAGGCTATTCTAGAGAGGGTCCATTTAGATGTGTGTGCACCATTCTTGATAGCATCCATGACCAAACACAAGTATTATGTTATATTTTTTTATGACTATTCTCGTAAATGTTGGATATTTTTCATGTAGAAAAAGGATCAAACTTTCCAAAGTTTTGTGAGTTTAAAGCATTGGTGGAGAAAGAGTTGGGCAATAAGGTTAAAGCTATATGGAGTGATAACATTGGTGAGTATGTCTCAAATGAGTTTGAGAACTTCTGTGCAGTGGAAGGGATTAAACAAGAGTTGATGACACCCTATAACCCTCAATAGAATGGTGTGGCTGAGAGGAAGAACAAAAGCATAGAAGGGGTAGTGAAGGAAATGTTGCATGATCAGGGCCTACCACTACACTTATGGGCTAAGGCATGTAACACTGCATTTTATGTTCAGAACCATAGCCCACATCGGATATTTGAGATGAAGACACTGGAAGAGGCTTATTCTGGTAAGAGGCCAAATTTTAGTCACTTCGGGATTTTTGGGTCATCGATATATTTCCATGTGACCAAAGATACATGGAAGAAGCTTGAGCCTACAGTAGAGTTGGGGATATTTTTGGGGTACACTGATGCATCTCACAACTATCGGATGTACTTGCTGACCAACAGGATGAAAGTGGTCTACGGGAATATCAGATTCGATGAGGAGAAGGCCATGTGAGTTTCCCTTGAGAGGAAGCTTGAGCTACATGGAGATGAGGAGATTTTAGCACTTAAGGTTGAGGAGCCTTAGATTGATATGGAGCAACCACATGTAGATGATCTGGAAGTGGAGACATCCACTCAAGCAAAGTCTTCTAGAGAGGGAAGAAAGTGCATCAAAGAGGCTGGAAACTTATTGGATGATGCACGAGAGAATGTGGGAGCACGCACTTCTCAGCACAGATAGAGGAGGTCACTTGAGAGGTACACTGGATACATGGCTCTTATGGGCGAACGTGTTGTGACAGAGCCATTTTCCTTTAAGGAAGCAGTGTAGCAACTGGTTTGGGTTGATGCCATGGTGGAGGAGTATGATTCCATATTTCGTAACAGTGTTTGGGACATGGTCCCGAGATCAGAGGACAAGTCAGTGGTGAACTCCCATTGGCTTTATAAGGTAAAGAAAACTGCTAATGGTAGTGTGGAAAAGCATAAGGCTAGATTTTTGGCCCGTGGCTTTTGACAGGTAGAGGGGATTGACTATGATGAGACCTTTGCTCCTGTTGCAAGACACTCTTCAATCAGATTTATATTGGCACTATCAGCACATATGGGTTGGAAGATACATCAGATGTATGTGAATACAACCTTCCTTAATGGCTTGCTTGAGGAAGAGGTGTACATAGAGAAACCTGAATCTTTTGAAACCTTTGACCATGAGTCACATGTGTGCTAGCTCAAGAGAGCTTTGTATGGACTGAAGAAAGCACGTCATGCTTGGTACACTAGGATAGATAGCTACTTCACCAGGTTGGGCTTCATGAAGAGTGAAGAATATGTGAACCTGTACCACATAGTAGTGGAAGGTAAGTTGTTGATCATTTTACTTTATGTTGATGATCTCATACTGACAGGTGATGATCAACTGATCAAATACTGCAAGGAGGACCTTGTAAGAGAGTTTGAGATAAAGGACATGGGGCTCATGCATTACTTTCTTGGCATGGAGGTATTGAAAGGAGAAGGGGAGTTGTTTGTGTCTCAGGGCAAGTATGCCAACCAGATGCTTAGGATATTCCACATGGAGAGTAGCAAACCCACGGAGACTCCTCTAGTAGGACACTGGAGGAAGGAGGATGCTACTCCAGGGGAAGTAGTGGAAGCTACTATTTATAGGCAACTTGTGGGTTCACTCATGTACTTGGTGAACACACGACTGATATGTGCTATGTAGTTAACCAGCTTAGTCAAGCGATGGTTAGGCCTACCAAGTTGTATTGGAAGGTGACAAATCATGTGTTGAGATACCTCAGGGGTACTTCTTAGTGTGGATCATGGTAGAAATGGATAGAGGACATGAATCTTCAAGGCTTCACTGATGCAGATTAAGAAGGGAGTCCATATGAACATAAAAGCACATCAGGAAGGATCTTTAGCATTGGGTCAGTGACAGTTTCTTGGTACAACAGGAAACAGAGATCAGTTACACTAAGTTTGGCAGAGGAAGAGTACATGGTTGTGAGTTAGGCATCATATGACGCTATCTGGATGAGGAAGATCTTGGTTGGTTTGATTGGTCAGCAGATGGATCCAACTGTGATTTACAGTGATAATCATATTTGTATTAAACTCTTTGAAAATCTAGTTTTTCATGATTATTCCAAGCATATTGATATCCGACATCATCATCTCAAATATTGTGTATGGAGGCGAATTATGTTGTTAGAGTACATTCCCACATAGGAGAGAGATGCAAACATTTTGACAAAGGAATTTTCAATATGTAAATTTGAGTTTTACAGAGGCAGGATCAGGGTAGCTGATAATCCCTTTCTTGTTGAGAGGGAGTGTTGATAAATGGCAGCAAGAAATTTTAGTTTAATTTGTCCTTGAATTAAAATAAGAATTAAAATTGAATTCTATTCTCAGAGCAACTTGTAAATAGTTAATTAACTTTAATTAACTTAATTAGCTTAGGAATTTTGAGTTGGAAGGCTTTTTGTAGTCATTCATATGTTCTCCCTAATTTTTAGGGGTCTAGTATGAGTTTAAATTGAGTTGGAAATTAGATCACTCTTTACTAAGTTAAGTTCAGTTAAATTAGTTCCAAATTGTTGGAGGAACTAATAGAGAGTTAACAGTAAGTTGGTGCACTAATGCATCCACTAGTGCTACTCCAGGTAACTGAACATTCCCTCATGAGAAACTCATGCATGTCAGTTCTTAGAAAGACCCAGTTGAGACTAGAGTGCAGGGACATTGTACTCTTAGTTGTATGATTTACTGAGTTTTATAAATCATGCATGCAATCAAGAACTGGACCTAGTTTGTATTGAGAAATTTTGGATGCACTGGATTCCCATTAATATGGGCTATTCAGCCATAGGAATTGTGCAAGGAAATAGGGGCTTGGAAAGCTGCAGAATTGGCTAAGTGGTGGCCAAGAGATTGCTTGTGAGCTGAGAGAGTTGAGCATACTTGTGCGGAATTGTTATAGTGAGAACAAGCTTTGTATATTCACTCATATTTCTGATATATGAAATACAGATAACAGGGTTTTGAGCAGTGGATTTCCCCAGATACATCTTGGTTATGTGATATTGATTTATCTTCTTCTTTTACTTATTGTTTCCATTGATCTATTGGCTTCCATTGGTTGAAAATAGAAGTAGATTCTTGTCATGTGCTTTAGTAAATTGCTTGAGTTTGTGAATCTACAGGATTATCTACAGAATTAAGACCAAGATTTGTCCTGGTTGATCAACTTCTCTACTACTTAGTTACTTGTCCATTTATGAAGAGCATCGTTAAAAATTTGACCTATAAGCATGTGTTGTCATCTCCAACACTTCCTCTGAAGCCATGCTTTGACTAAGGGCTCCCAGCCTACCTTGAGCCAATCTATATTTGATACCCTATTAAGACATAATGATCCTTTCTCCTGATCTGGATTTAAACAGGAATGCAACACATTACAAAGATAACCATAAGCACAGATATGCAGCATAAATAATACTTCATTTCATTAATGTAAAATACTGATACAAATCGAAAAGGAAATAAACCAGCTAGGGTGATGGTAGCTTAACTCTGAGAAGAGATGTGTCGGCTACATGCCTCTGAACTGTGTTACAATGAGGCTCGAAGGCCTATTTATTGTTGAGAAATAATGGAAAATCCTTAACATTCCAAAACCTAACCCTAGAAGATGAAACGCAAAATTATGTGCCTCGTTTTGGGTAAGTTGGTACATCAACTTCCTGGGGTCGTAACTTTGGCACCCGATCTCTGTTTGATGTGTACAATAGCTCGTTAGAAAGATCTATCTGAGCACTATAACTTTGGGAAGAGAAACATCAGTCCATGGACCCGTGTTGCTCCCAAATTTCCAAAATAACGTTGTTTAGGGCCTCAAAACGACTTCGGAAGTTCAGGACCCGAAAAACTGCTAAAAATAGTAAATTGTGCTACAATTACAAAAACTGAAAAAATGAAAGAGACAGTTGTGGGGGTCCAAATGAGATAGGTGGGTGGCCACCAACATCCACCTCGATCATTCCTCCCCCCTTAGGAAGCAATGGTCCCCATTGCGTTGAGTTCCTCCATTTGTTGAACTTGGTCCCTGGTGAGTTGTTCTGTAATCTCGGATGTGTCCAGTAATGTTGGGAAGCATGGTCAAGGGTTGTACACATTGAACACTTGGTGCAGGTGAAAGAATGGAGGAATGTTGTGCTACAAAGCATTATTTCCCACAGCCTTAGTAATGGTGTAAGGACCATGTCGGCGTGGACAGAGCTTCTGATGGGCTCTTGTAAGATGTTCTTTCTACAAATGCAACCAGACTTTGTTGCCCACCTGAAGCTTGTGTGGTACCCCTATGGGTGAGGAGAAGTTGTTCCTGTGTTCTTTCATGACCATATCCCTTTGCTGCTACTGCTGCGTGGAGGAACCCTTCATGGGGGTCGTGGATGTGGTGATGATCTTCCTGTTACTTTGGGAGCAAACCAGACAGAAAATGAATTTCCTAGTCTGGGAGATGAGCTTGCTGCCTTTCTTAGTAGAGATCAAAGAGGCGGTGATAGGTGGGGCTACCTCTGGTATCTTATATAATGAATTATCCAAAGAAATAATGACAGCGCAAGGCCTTGACTCATACACAGCATGCCGCCTCCACAAGTATAGCTAGCCTAATAGTACATCACAAACATCCAGAGGTGTAACATCACAGAATACCTCATCTGTGAAGGGCTTGATGTTGTAGGGAAGGCGGTACTGCTGGTGAACTTTGAGATCTCATCCTTCATGAAGCCACCCAATACTATACGGTTGCAAGTGTGGTGTAGTCAGTAGGCCCAACCGCTTCATGACCTCTGCTAAAATGAGGTTCTTTTGGCTCCCACTGTCAACAATGAACTGCAGTGGCGAACCCCTTCACCCACATCTGTGAGTGGAAAAGATGTTCCCCCTCCTCTAGATCTTCGGGCAAATTTTTCTAGATCTTGGTAGTGGCAACAATGGCGCTAGGATCTACATCAATGATCTTCTTCCCTTTGCCATTCCCCTTATTGGGTTCTAGCTCAGGGTCAAAACATGCATCTGATTCAGAAGCCTTCAACTCGGCCACCAGCGACTGCTTGGTCCGACACTCGCTTGTGTTGTGAGTGGGGCTCCTATGGAACTCACACCACTTTCCTGTGTCCTTTTTCAACTTCATGGTGTTGTTCTTTTCTTGCGGCTTCGACAAGTTGTCTTGGGTCACCTCGCCTTGGCTTTGTCCTTTGGTCTTGGGATTCACAGATCCAAAGTCTCACTTCTTCTGTTTGAACTTTTGCTCGATTTTGACAGCGTATTGGTACGTCATGCTGAGCAAGGAGATGATCAGGAACTCCATCTCTTCTTGGGTGTATCTATGTAGGCAGCCGCCATATTTGAGTACCAGATGCAGATCAGAATCTTTGATACCCAACTGTGTGCGAAGGGTATGAAAAATGTTGGTGAACTCTGGCACATCTTGGTCCCTTCCCTGTTGCAACGTGGTCCACTCTATGTATTTGTCTTCATAGCTTTTGAAAGGGTAGTACTACTCCTTAATGGTATCCCGGAATGAATCCCAAGTGGGTGCGGCTGAAAATAGTGAGCCTATACTTTCATCCTTCTGCTCACGATAGGTTTCCCACTAGTCCTTGACGTGGGGCGCTACTTTGAGAAGAGAAAAAATAATATTTTCTTGACTCGAAAATTCATGAACAGAAAAATACCCTTCTAGCAGATTTAACCATTTATCTATGGCATCTGCGTCTACCTAACCCTCGAAGAAGGGAATTTCAAAATTAACTTGTACCTTAAAGGGTGTGGTGTTTCCAGAGTAGCTGTTGGTAGCCGATGCGTTGGCTCTGGGTAGCCACTAAAGGATCTGCGCAAAGTTGTCCATCATCGCGTTCCTTTATCGCTCAAGGGCTTCTTCGAGCAATATTTTGATAGGATCTCCTGCCCCCTTATCTTTCTTTTCATCCACCATGGGAGGCCGTCGGGATTTGTAAGGCTAGTCTTGCAAAGGTTCGACCAATTCAAGCCCTAACTCCTTATATCCCGACCTCATTGGGGACATGCAAAGAAAAACAGAGAAAAAGCAGACTGCTTTAATACCACTGATCTGGATTTAAACAAGAATGCAACACATTACGGAGATAACCATAAAAACAGATATGCAATGGAAATAATACTTCATTTCATTAATGTAAAATACTAAAATATGCTTACAAACAAAAATGGAAATAAACCAGCTAGGGCGATGGTAGCTTATCTCTGAGAAGAGATGTGCTGGCTACATGCCTCTGAACTGTGTTACAATGAGGCTTGAAGGCCTATTTATTGTTGAGAAATAATGGAAAATCCTTAACATTCCAAAACGTAACCCTAGAAGATGAAACGCCAAATTGTGGGCCCCATTTTGGGTAAGTTGGTACATCAACTTCCCGGGGTCGTAACTTTGGCACCTAATCTCTGTTTGACATGTACAATAGCTCGTTAGAAATATCTACCTGAGCACTATAACCTTGGGAAGAGAACCATTAGTCCATGGACACATATTGCTCCCAAATTTCCAAAAAAACGCCGTTTAGGGCCTCAAAATGGCTCCGGAAGTTCAGGACCCGAAAAACTGCTAAAAATAGTAAATTGTGCTACAATTACATAAACTGAAAAACTGAAAGAGACAGTTGTGGGGGTCCAAATGGGATAGGTGGGTGGCTACCAACATCCACCTAGATCATCTCCCAACTTAAACACATGGGAAAACCACCAACTTGAGATTGTTGGATAGTTGGAATTGTTAAGATAACATGTAGCATCAAGTGTGTTGCCATTGATGTCAACTGGGCTAGCATTAATGTGCATGAAAATATTATTGTACCAAGGGACATGAACAGTGTTCTGGTAGCTATAGTGTTTTGTAGAGAATCATCATAGTAGCATGTTTATTAAAGAAGTTATTAATCTCTTAACTATGGTGGTTGGGAGCCTCAGGCTTTGAAGACATTTATGCCTTAAAAGATCAGCTCAAATTCTCCTAAACATTGCACAATTGGATAGTTCTCATAAATTTATTTCCAATTGTATTTTTAAGTCTAAAAAATACCTCTAGGATCAAAAGTTATGGTTAGTCAAAGTTAGCAAGCCAAAAGTCAAACTTAGTTACCTGGCCATGGGTCACACAAATTTGTCAGCATACAAGCGGCAAGTGGAGCCACGGTAACATGGAGATGAACCAATAGAAGCTCAGGATGCAAAGCATTGGTCTCTCCTAGGAAATGTAAACACATAGGGTCTGCCCCAAAAGTTACAAAGGTTGGCACAATGTTGAAGTGTATGGGTGAGTTGGCACACAACTAACATCATGGATGAATCAAAGCTCATGATAGATCACATGGGGGAGCCCATAGGACACATCATCCCAAAGGCATGTCCTAGGAAGTTTTAAATGGATTACAGGTAAAAGGAGCTGAGGAGAGGAGCCCAAGGTGATATGGCAAAGTGAGTCGGCATGATGACATAGTGGTGGGCCAATGACTAGTGAGGCTCATACTAACATGTATTTTGGAACTGTCGAGAAGAGGACCCCATAGACACATCACCCTGAAGGTATGTTACTGGTGGGATAAAAGGGATTTAATGCTGAAAGTTCACATCTAGGCCCATTATTTTTATTAAGGAAAATCAGAAAACACAAGGATTGGGACCTTCCTCTCCTCCATACTGGTGACACGACATAAGGGCACATGGCACACTTAAATTTGATGACAGATATAGGTAGATGTGTAGGTGGCAACAATGGTGGCAAATGATGTCAGCATGAAATAATACTTGGTGATGTGGTTGTTGAGGACCATGACACATGGCACCACACAGAACTTGACATGTGGTAGTTGGTATAGGTGGTAGATAGG
The DNA here is from genome assembly GCA_000404065.3 of Pinus taeda. Classification (NCBI taxonomy): domain Eukaryota; kingdom Viridiplantae; phylum Streptophyta; class Pinopsida; order Pinales; family Pinaceae; genus Pinus; species Pinus taeda. The sequence continues at coordinate 13,634 of APFE031047603.1, read as the reverse complement.
TCAGCATGTTGGAAGGGAAAAGGGGCCAATAAAAATCATGGATGTGGTTAGAGAGCAGTCCACCAGGATATGTCATCCCAAACATCAAAAGTCTAGGGACCCTAGAGGCTATTATGTGTGCTTCTCCTTGCATTGACAAGGCTTTGGGACATCATGGCACATAGTTGGAGTTATAGACGAATCCCAAGGGCGCATGTGACATAGAAGAGTAGTCCCACAGGGACATGTAAGCCGAGAGGTTTTTCCTAGACATTTTAGAAGTAATACACGTTAAAAAGGCTCGGGATAATGGATTCAGGGAGATGGAAACATTATTGACAGTTGATGGTTCCGGTAGATGATAGAAGGTGCTCCAAAATAATTTTTGCAACACTTTTATGTGTTAAAGTGACCAAGGGCCTTCAGGCTTATAACAAAAAATGGTACTACAAGTGTGAATTAAAATGGATAGATGCATGTTGATTAACAACTCAAGGGCTATATCACAAAGGGGGACCAACAAGTAGTTTAGCAGTCGTTTTGTGTGTAATTTGTAACCATGGAACCTTCAATCTTACAAACAATGAATATGTGTCACGAGCTAAGCACTTGTGAACTTGAGCAAGTTGGAAACTTTGTAGCACTATGTGCTATGTTTGTCAATTATGCCATATTTGGGAGTCCTCTACATATTGGAAGAGAAGGCTTGAACGACTTGGAAACATTTTTGGCAAGGCTCCTCCACATTTACTATTTATACCAAAATTGGTTATTGGCCATAATTGGATTATGTAGTCATTAAACGATTCAGCAATTAGACTTGAAAGAATTGGTGTTAATGAAAAATTGATGTTAAGGAAGATTGTCGAGTTAAGGACATTGAGACAAAGAGGATGATGATGTGCAGGGTGAATTTATGAGCTTGACTCAAATAGAAACAAGCCACCCCTGAGTTTCATTGCACACTATGAAGAATTAAATAAGAAAGTAGCCCAGGGACTAATGGAGATTTGACCATAGCTCAGTGAACCATGATGAAGTACATTCTAAGCTTTGTGATCAATCAATAAGCATGGAGAGCCTTGCTAGAGTGCATAATGGACTGAGAATTAATTTTCAGAATGGCAAAACATCGAGTGCCCATTATGTGATTTAATTCTGCTACAATGGAAAATTAATTTGATGTGACAATAGAATGGTATTCCATACTAGAGTACACACTTAGGTAGAGTGATGAGACGATAGAGCTTGAACAAAACGAAGGATGTGCTGGTGTGTGAGGCTGAGTATGCTCATGTTGTAGGGGGAATGCAACATTTTTGTGGTCTAAGTGGAGAGCTCCATGTAAGTGTGTACTATTGAGAATGGCCTAGTGTGTTTGTGCAGTAGAGAATGTCAAGAGTAGAATGTGTTGATTATACGTGGGCCAAGAATAATATTGTGCTATGAATGTTGCAATGAGTATGAATTTGAACAGTGATTTGAGTGCATGAGGATGTTGAGCATGTTTCTAAAGAGAAATTAAATTGAGCAGAGGACAGAAAGTTAAAAAGGGCTACAAACATAAGACCAAGTTGGTAATTACAGAGATGAAATGAGGCAGAATGAGTGCCAATAGTAGAGAGTATCAAGTTCATTATTGAGTGTAGGTTGTTTCTTACAAAACGATGATTTGGGGCTTCCACTATTGTAGGTGTCTAAATATAGCTTGGAGGTTGGTGCATCCTTCAAGTTGCTGCTTGCACAAATCCTAAATTTGGTGCCTCTTGCAAGTTGGTACTTGCACAAATCCTAAAGTTGGTGCTTTAGGTAAGTTGAACAGGTGTCTACAAAGAAGAGAGTTGGGGCTTCCTACTAGTAGTGGCTAGCAAAGACAATCTAAGGGAGTTGGTGCTTCCTATGAGTGGGGTGCTCACAAAGGTTTATGTAAATGGAGTAGGAGCTTATATTTTACATCATAATACAAACAAACCTTTGGTGGTTTTCTCCTATAAGGGTTTCTACATTAAACCTCGGTGTCTCATATGTATGTTTCTCATGGTGTGTGTGTTCATGTGCCATTTTACATTGTTATTAAATTATATGTTGTTGATAGTCACATGAATGATTGCAAAGTCAAAAGAGAAATTAAGAATTGGCATTAAAATTATAAATTAACCTTATTGATTCACTCCCCCCACCCCAAGTATTAACATTGTTTCCCACAAAAATTAATGATTGCAAGGAAACATGACACTAAGGAGCTTTTCCATGAGAGAACATAAAACAATACTTCATGAGAATTATGCACTCACATTATATAACGACAATGGCATCCATAACACACAAATAGAACATCTAAAAGCCAATTATCATGTTCTAAAGGTACATAGTTTCCACTACATTTTATTAATGCACATTAGAGTTAGTTGTGAGACTGCCAAAAACTAGGGATGGCTAGTCTTATAATAAGGTTTAGAGAAAATCAAGATCATCCACTAAAACAAAAATAGTGTAAAAACCCTTGTATGATAATGGATCCAAGAAGAGTAAAATTGAGCTTAAAGCTCTATGCGTTGCAACTATCAATGATATATTATCAAGATCAAGATATGTTGTAATTTTCTCACCTGAACAATATGTTGTAACAACATTGGGTTAAAAGTTCATGTAATAAAGTTAATAAAGGAAAAATAGGACCAAGGTCATGGGACACGTATTCCAAGTTGAATGTTGGGGAAAACAACCTAGTGGGTCTTCATTTAGTTTATTATGGCTATGGAAATTGTCAAAGGCTTTAAAAAGGAAAAGAGGCATTAATTAAAATTTTATTTATGAAAATAAAGGAAAATAGAAGAAAAGAAAGGTGAAAGGTCACATATTTCATGTGAGGAGGAAATTGAAGGGAAAATAGTGGAAATTGAAGAAAATAGAGGCCTCAATGATAAAAGGCTTCTAAGGATCAGTTCACAGACTTTTGTCAGTTTTAGCTTGGAGCTATCTTTCTCTATTCTCTCTCTCATACTCTTGCACACTTAAAGCACTCTAGCATTGGAGAAAACAAGGAAAAGGTAGGATAAAAAAGCAAAGGAAAGCAAGGATCAAGCAAGGAAAATTTGGATCAAGCTACTAAATCGGGATTACTTGTAGGTATCGAGTTGCATGTATGATTTCCTTGCTAGTTTTGGGCATGCATGTGTGTATTTGGTTCTCTTGTTGTTATTGGCATGGGTTTTAATAGGTGTGATAGGAGTTTTAACCTTGCTTTTCCATTTCTGGATATCCATGCTATGATGGGGTTCTTTCATTTAGTTGAGCTTTGGATTTCCGGATGGTTTTTGAACTAGGTGAGGTGGTATAAGGAAAATTCCCAAGGGCCTAGGAATCCCTTGACCAGTAATAGCAGGATCACGATAAATCCTGAGGGTGGAGATGGGAAAATTCCTCAATGTACTGGTGAATAAATCTGAAGGCATCCAAGCTTGTTTAAGGCCTAGTGACCCCTTTACCAATTTTGGTAGGATTGTAGTAAAGCCTGGTACCATATGTTTTTTGTTTGGGGCTAGGAATCCCTTGACTGGTAAGGGTGGGATTGCAGTAAAGCCTGGTTGTGTAGGTGCTTGTTTTTGTCCTATGAGTCCATTGACTAATTTTGGTGGGATTGTAGTAAATCCTAAGGAAACCCTAGTTGTTTTTTTGGGAGTCCCACATTCATGCTTGGAATATGGCACGGGGTTGATTGGCTGAAAGAAATTTTTGGTTTAGCCCAATCTATGGTACATAGAAGTCCCTCACTTAGTTGGCTTTTGTATATGTGAATAAGAGAATTTTCCACTTGTATTTTATGAGTAAATGTACTTGTTATCATGGAAGATTTTAAGGATGGAAATTTATCTTAAAGATTAGAAACCTTCATGAATCTTACTAATCCATAATGTGCAAACTATAAAATGTCTAGTGATATTTTAGTAAAAATATTCAAACTTTTAATGATTTTATAAAGTCTCTATAAAATTTTGGCAATTTTTAAGGTAAAATAATTTTCTCTTATAAAATTTGGGCAAATAATTTTTAGGAAAAAATGGGAATTGGAAAATCTTTTTTTTGGAAAAAGAATGGAAAATTAGCCCATATACAAATATTAGCCCTAATGTGACTTTGATGGTTGTTCTAAAATTATTATTATTATGGTTATATGTTGGCTATAAGCATGGTTTTATGACAAATTTTAGTTATCAATTGTTACACAGTAAAATGTCACTGCCATCATGTCAGTCTCCCTATTGTGCTATAAACCACATTCACCTATACTCATGCTCCTCAAAATGGCTAAAAAACCCTCTTTGCCTAAGTTAAATGAATCATCGCGTCTGTTAATAAAATGACCGTGCTGACAGGCGGAGGTCAGTGTTTCTGCTGCGATGCTAGCGCGGAAGCACACGTCTTTTCCGCGCTGGTCCCATTTTACGAACAGCGCACCCTCCGTTTGTCCTGTTGAGCGCTGACCAGAACTCCTCTGTAGTTGGTCTGCGATGTCAGC
>APFE031047601.1:0-18317 GCA_000404065.3 Pinus taeda | reverse complement strand
TCTTGGGAGAAGACATAGTCCTCTCCAACTCATTATATATATATATATATATATATATATATTCATTTCACACTACCCAATGTACCCTCACATTTATTAAGGAGTGGACATGGTCCTCTCCATGTAATTACATCTCACATTTCCAAATGTACTTGGGAGAAGAGAAGTCAACCATAGGGATGGGTGAGGAGTGAATGACATTAATGAGAGGTGGTTGAGATGGAGAAGGGAAGGAGGGTATAAAAAGGGAAGGGATAAGAGAGAAGGGGAGAGTTTTGGGAGGTTTTGCTCATGATTGTGGGGGGGTTGGTTGTGATTGTTTGGACTTGTTATGATTTTGGGGAGACCTTGGAAACCTATGGAGGTTTCTTGGGTTTGAGAGGAGGAGAGTATTGTTATATGGTTTGCACATTCTCTTTTAGGACACACTATATCTGGTTGGACTTGGGCACGAGGCTAGGAACCTGTGGAGGTGCGGGCTAGATAATTGTTCCTAGTTGGCTGGGTGGTAAATCCGGTTGGGTCGGTGAGAAGGAGCTGTCAGCTGGAGCTATCTGACAAAGGTATCATCATCAACCGCCGGAGCAGGTATTTCTCCATGAACTACTCTTATCAAGTTGATATCAATGGAATGCTCATCTTAATTTATATTGTTTATGATAAAATGATTAGATGTTAAATGTTTAAAATTTTGCGAGAAGGTCAGGAAGCTTCTTTTATTACTTGCAAATCAACAGTATAATAGATCTGTTAGTGTATAATAGAATAAGGCTCTAATAATAGGAATCGGGTTCTTACACTATTTATACAATCCCATGGTCCTTGGACCATGGGTAGGCTGAAATTACATTCAAACTTAGGGCAGACAGCCCTATGACTCTAGCATACATTTTGCACCCGCATTTCGCGGAGCTTTTACAATAATTTTACTCAAAACTTGGGCTTTGAGCCCCAAAACATGCTATGGGGGGATTCCATGCCCAACAGGCCCCCAACACAAACATCATGACTCGCCCTCAAGTCACTCGGTCAGCGCGGTGATCATAGCACGGAGTCCCTCCAGCTAGTCCCTGACGGTCTTGATGTCTACAGCGCACTGAGCTGCTGCTTGCTGAACCTATTGCATTCTCTTTTCTGAGACCTCTGTTTTCGGCATGCTACCTTGCATCTATGCATGCATCCATTGAATCTACGTGATATTTCCTTCAATATCTGTCGTGATTGTGAAGGCTTCATCAATCCATGGTTGGACGTGTGCTTTGAGAACTGCTTCCTTGTGGCGTGCCGCATCCACCTGCTCCTTTAACACCTTGGATTGATGCATCCTTGCAAGCTTCTGAGTGAGGACTACTATCTGCACAGTCCCTCTGATGTTGTCATACTACTGCTGGAGTTCGTGTGCCTCTGTCTCTAGCCGCTGGATATTGGGATCCTCCTACAAAGTCGTGAGGACCTCCAGTGCCTGTTCCAACATATTCGTACATTCGCGCACTACACCTCCAATATCTTCCATCCCTACTGTAAGAGTACTGGTGCGTTGTTCTCTAATTTCTGGGGGAGTGGAAGGCCACACCTTCAACCGCAGCTCGGCGAAATGGAGATTCAACTCCAGTTGCACCCTTGTTGTCTCTTCTCACGCGTTGCGGACTCCACTTGCCAAACTGTGGATCTACACCTCTGCCGGTAGATCTGCAGATATGGCCAACTCCGAGACGCATCGTCAAGTGTCATCAACCATCTGCATCAATTGTTGGTTTTGCAACACCAACTCATTGCGCTACAAGTTAAGTTTTTCTATGTTAATCTTCTGCTCGCTCAGAACCTGGATCGTATAGCTCTCCCTGGTGCAGACCTCTACTGTTATGCCATCCTAGAGCTGATATAGTGTTTCCCGGGGAAGGGCAGCCAAATTAAGGCCCAGGCCTTTCATCATGTTAAACATCATCCAATCCATCGTGTTGGACGACACTAGTGCTCCCTCTAGCAATACTATCATATTTTCCATCTTTGTGCACAACATTTGCTCTGTAGATGAAGTTCCTGCTGCAACATGGGTAGACAGGGTACCTTCCTGAGGGGCCCACACCTGTGGCTCATGCAGCTGTGCCCTGAGGGCCCCCAACACAGTCCGATGCTCTGTCATAAATTTTTGAAGCACTTCACTAGTGACATCGCGAACCGTCTCGCCGATGTCATGCAGATCACCTTCAGTTAAGGTGATCCGGTCAATGGCCAGCTTCGAAGCCTTGACCTTCTTCGTTGGACCTGATCTCTTTGTGATGCACAACCGTTTGAGCTATGTAGATGTTGTCCCTAGGACCGTGCTCCCTTCTGCTCTTTTTGTGTCCTCTACCTCCTACCCTGAGGACGTTGCTTGGCCCTCGTCTGCCTATGTTGTTGCTGCCTCTGTTGCCTGTGCTGCTACTGCTGTTTCTATTACCTTCTTTTTTTCCACAGCCTTTTGTGCTGCTTTGCACACTGCCCTTACCTCAGCTGCCGCTTTGTCGTTCTTACTTTTCTCGGCCAGTTGGGTGATGCACAACTTGGTATCATCCTTCTTTTTCTATGCTGCCACTTTCTCCAGTTCCACCAAATCAGGGGTGCACCACTCAGGAGGCCATGTCTCTAATACAATAAAGATTGTGTCGTTAGTGGCTACAAATGGTAGCTTTTTCCACTGCTTCGCTAGATCCTTTCGCGCCCTGATTTAGCTATTGTGCATGTCAGCTTTGAAGTCTACAAAACTCTGCAGGCTATTGTGCACTGTAGGTGACAGGCGTGGCCTCCTGTTGATCCACATTTGGATGCTCACCTCCATGAGCACCCAGAAAATTTATGTATCGTGAATCCGTTTCACGTCCTTGGTGGCCGAGAGTGAAGCGTACTTCGCGGCCTCTGGTAAGTCTCGGTCAATCTTAGGAAACTGACTATCCTCCAACAGTTCTCCCGCTACCAGCAATATGGATAACAAAAACCACGAGTAGTGGAAGGTCTTACCCTACTCCTGGGCTTCGTGAAAGTTTATCGAAAATTCCGCGTAGAGAAATTTGGCCCAGTTGAACTAGACCCCCTCCGTAAACTACTCGGCTAGCGTGATCATTGGTGCTGGTACCTCATCGGCGCGGCATTTTCTCATAACTTTACCGGCCATAAGTTGAGTTGCTACATGCACCCCCTTGTCCTTGATGCTGGTGATGGCGTAAACCGTCTTCTTTTTCTCCAGCTTATAATTTTCCTTCATGGATTCTGTGAGAGCCAAATCGCTACTTTTTCCGGCTATAGTCATGGGGTCCTCTCCCTTACAGGGGAGTTGAGAAATACAATGGATGAGGTCTGTCATGATGGGAATAGGATCCTCTAGCCATAGATACCCATCTTGCACCAAGAAGAGTAGCTATCTGATGATGAAAATGGTGGTGGGCATGCGGTGGAAATGTGGTATCCATAATAAGTGCAAAAACCCAACCTCTTCCACACCCGGCAGCCATTTTTGCGCTTCTAACATGATCACCGCCCCCTCAGTATTCTACTTCATTAGATTCACCATCTATAGGTGCTGGAACTTTTCACGGTCAGCGAGGTCCCAGTCTTCAAATTTCATGGTGGGCATGCAGCCTAGGTGCGTGCCCTCAAATACAATGCCATTGGGGAGGAGCCGGGTCTGGAGTGAACTCTTCGTTGCATCCATATCTTTCGGTACTTTGGTCTTCCCTTTCTATAGTGGGACATACAAAGGCAGTTTTGCTGCAGATCACAACGATTGGACATCCTCTTCCATGTCTTCTTCTTCTTCTTCTTCCATGGCGATCAGGGCTTGCAAGTCTTCTTCCTCATTTGTTTCAATTGTGACTACCTTCCCCCTTTCTTCCATTGATAATTTGTTGTGCCGTGGATTCCTCGGGGATATGCGTACTAGACCCATTACCTGTTTATCCTTCTTCAGCCATGGCGTCTGCGGTGAATTGGGGATTTCTGTTACCACCCTAGTGCTCTCGGGAACATCATGTACCATGGGGGTCTGCACAGCCTCACCGGTGGTTCCCTCTTCAATTCCCAACCCATCCTTAGTGGCCATCATCATCTCTACACTGTATTCTATCTCTCACGATCCTAGGGGCTCAATTATCGCTCGGCTCTCAACACTCTGTGCTCTTCTCAAGAGCTCAATTCTAAAATGATCAAGGGTTGTTTGCTGGCTAGCTCTTTGAGTTTTATAGCGCCTTTTGAATTCAAATTCAACCGTTCCCCCAATTCTGTTCCATTAATGCTTTCTTGGTGGCAGATTTTCCCAAATCTTGCCCATAACTGAACCCAGTGACATTCTGATTCTGCGCACATTTCCAATATCGCGCAGCTCCTAGGTACAACATTTTATAGTCCCACGCTCCATTTCAACTACCTAGAGCGCTAAGATTCTCCTTCCTATGGCTAGTCAAGTGGTCACACCACCTGTGCGGAGCTCCATCCCATCCCCTAGCATGGTTCATGTAGAATCCTCATATGTCATTGTGGTGATCACCACCACGTTCTACTATTTGCAATGCGATACCCTGGCTACTGTGTTTAGCGATATGTGGTCCCAGCCACGGAAGCAGACTAACCAATTCTCGACGATAGTCCTCCAATTCGTCAATATGATCAGACGCACCTTGCTTTTCCATCTTTGGTTTATCGATGAGAAATGCTTCCTTTATTTCATCTTCCAACCTCTTGTTCTCTGCATTCATTGAAGCGCTTTTCTCCCTTAGCTGTACCCGGTCTTTTTCAAGTTCATGAAGTCGAAAGTTTCCCCGTCGAATTTCTTCCTGAAGTCCTTTATGTTCTGCTTCACATAGCTGTTTGATTTCTTCATTCTGATCTGCGTGGATCGTTGTATCTACAGGTGCTATTATGCGTGAACTTAGCTTCGCATGCTCCTCAGAGATTACAACCTTTGCTTTATACTTCAGCTTCAGAATTTCTCTCATGGTTAGAGTTTTTCACATAGTCCTATAGGCTCATCAAACTGCTAGTACGCGCAGGTCCTAGTTAGTGCGTTTCACATGGTGGACCCTGTTCAACACTTCACACACCTTGTCAAAGGCTTCCCCAAGGATAATATTTGGTGCGCTTCATCGTTTCTACTTCTTCTTATTTTCCTATTTTCGATCGCGAGAGCAGTGTGCATCTGTGTGGGTTGTATACCATACATCTGTATCCATCTGGAAAGGTGGGTGCACAGGATGTTTTTCTCATCATGCCCGACTTCCAGTCGCATCTAAGGCTTCCCAAAGCGTAGGTGCATCATCCTTCTGTAGTTGTGCCAATCCTCAAAACTTATTTGATGCGTACCCCACCACCTTGCAAGCATAGCACACAGTGCCCATTTCAGAGCATCAAACCGCTATTGTTCTGGCACTTCGCTTTCAAATTTGTTCAATAATTCATCCACGGATGTCAACCCATCATACACGGTAGATCCCTTGCCTCTATTTCTACACATCGTAATGATCTTATCATCATGTTGCAATTTAGAGTGGTTACCTCATGTAACTGGTTCTGCCATAGTTCTACTTCTTCGTCTGAATCCGAAGTGTAGGAGCTATCACACTCTCATGAGATCCTACCATCTACTATTGGCTTCACCCAATCTTGCTCTCATGTGGTTATCTTGTAGATACATTCGATATCATCATCACTATCTTTGTCGTGCACCGATTTTGTGTAGCACGCTCCTTCCACGGGGTCTAAAGGTACCACTATGCGCAGTGACGTTTTTTCAAAAATAATCTTGCTTTTCATATTTATCACTCTGTTCATATTAGCGGCCCAATATATTCCTAGTAGCACATGATAGGGATTGCTGTCATCGACAATCTCTATCACTTTGAAATCGGCCAGTGTGCTCGCACCTTTAATATCCACCGTTACTCCTTGCAATCTCCCCATTGGTAGGATCTTTTGTTGATTCACCATTCTTAATTGAATAGGAGACCATTGCAACAAGAACTTACCCATGTGCTCCCATCTCTGTTTGGGTAGAACGTTCACATCCGATCCTAGATCCAAAATTAATTGATCCATTTCATATGCCCCAGTTTGTGCAGTCAATCTCATTTCCCTTCCTATTCGCGATGTATGTTTCCCGAGCTTCAGGACTATGCACGGTTCTCCTGACCCATGCACCTAGTGATAAGTTCCTGTAGTCCCTTCATAACCTTGCTGTCACGCAGCAGCTTCATACATGTCTCCAAAAAGGTAGTGAGCATTGAAGGATCCATCTCTAGTTTTAGTTGATCCTTACTACCTGAAGTGGAGGCCTCCGCAAAGCTCTTCTTAGCTTCCATGAATGTCTCCTTGGTGCACTCTAAATCAAATTCTAGTTCCTTTGGAGGAGCCTTCCAAACCCAGGCACTCTCTTCGGGCTACTTGCCTTTGTCATCTCCTATCATAATACCACTTCGGAGCATAATGTTTACATTCTGGTCCTCTTCGCGCGGCTCAGACCTCATCATCTGTAGGTTTTGAGACGGGGGAGGTTGGAGTACTCCTTTATCACATAACCTCGCTATGAGTGTAGGGCAATCCTCCACCTCATGATCAAATTGGGTACAATATAAACATGATGCTTTTGTTGGATTTGTAAAATCATGGGCACAATGTCCTAGCCCTCCGGAATTGTAACAAATCAGCTGTCCGCGACCCCTTCTCGATCCCATTCCACCTCGACCTTGGCTACGCCCTTGAAATCCAGTGCGGGCCATCCCTGCATTTGGATTGAGGACTCACATTTCAGTCTACACTCTATAGGCAGGAGTCTGATCCATCATCAACTCATAACTTCTACAGGTACGCTCATCATGGCCTACTGAGCTGCAGAACTTACGAAACAACTGTTGGGACGTTTGTGTATACTTCTGTAACAGATGAAAATTATCCGTAGCATGTTTTCCTCATATCTAACAAATTTCACACCATAATGCAGGTGTCGTGCTCGGTCCTTCTTATGCCATTGGTCTTAATGGCATCAGCCCTCCTCCCACAAAGTAGTTCATGAAGACTGGAAAATGGTCCTTATCATGCCCCTAGACTTTACATTTTATGCACCATATTTCCTCACACAACTCTTGGCGAGTTTTCCTATCCTGTATTAAACTCTACATTTCCAGACATAAAGTTTTCAGTTGTGCATGGATTTGTTGTACTCCCAAGCTAGGATCTTGTATTGGGGTCTCTTGCAGCCTCATTGCCATTTCCAAGGCTTCGGCCTGAGTAGATAGCTTCTGTTGTGACAGTGCGGTCCTTAGATGTGGTGTTAGTGATGCCACAAACCATGCACGATGATGTCCATCTACCAAAGTTATGTTGGCTTCGCGAATCATACTCTTGAGTCTTTGATCTAGCTCCCAGGGGGTCTCGCCCGGAAGCATCACAATTTCCTTAAACTCGATAATCGACTGTGTCTCTGATTTTGGCCTACTAAATTCCCTGTTCAGCACGGCCTAGATATCTACGATCCCCGCGTTCAGATGGTCATTAGAATGTTTAATGTACCGTGTTAGTGCGCGATCCTGTAGCACGCTTACCAGTGTTTCCTTCTTAATATTGTCATCCATGACTCCTTGTGCTTCCCATACAACCTTTACCATGAACCAAAATTGGTCTAGATCTTCGTTCCCTACTCCTCTGAATATTGACAATTTTATTGCACTCGCCATATTAAACTATGGTGGTGGCGGAGATGGTGTGGGCAGAAATGGGGGTGATGATGGTGAAACTGGTGGTGGTGTAGGTGGGGGTGGTATGCATGGAATTCCCTACCTTATCAGATTGATCGCGCTTCTTGGAGAAACTTTCACGAGCTCTTCCTCACTTTCCCAACACGGCGAAATCAAGGGACTATTTTCTATTTCTCCACTACCTTCGTTTCTATAGATCCTCCCACTTCGTGTAGTCCCAAGCATCAATTTATTCGCATAACCCACTTTTCACATAGTAGCATTTTAATCCAAGTGTTTAAAGATTTAATGTACTTACCTCGCGGTCCTTTGAGGAAGCGTCATTCCTCCTCGCTGTAACTAACTGTCGTATCTACCGCAAACTCAGTGATAAACCCTCCTATAATTCGATCGAGCCAATGGTGCACAGTGTGCACGGTCTTAGCTTTCGATGCTTCAAGTCTGCGCACCAATTCTGGAGTCCACGCAATTGGTTTGTCAAGCCTACACCTTCCCTAACTGTCTGCTAGCTTCGCAATCCACTTGTATAGCTCAGAGGGGAAGGATGCAAAGAAAATTTTGTGGATTTCCGTATATAAGTAGCATTCTAACCACGGTTCCTTCGATACTCGCGGATTCCTGTTTTCTGCGTTGCGAACTCGTGAATATTTCTGTCCAACTAACTTTCAATTTCTTTCTTTCTCATATTCCAGTGACACAACATCAGACATATTTTATGCAGATCTCGGTCCCAGCAATGGAACCATTTTTTGGATTGATGGGGCTTGACCCAGGTTCGGAGTTGATTTAGCCAAACAAATCCTGGTACTACTGGCCCTTTCGGAAATAGTCCACGGAGCGCGCACTGAGGTCTCACCTGAAGTAGTATGGGAAGGTGCTAGAACCAGGTTTCCGCACCATGGGGATGTCTTGATGGGTTCAAGTGGTCCACAGTTCCACTCTACGCGTACGTCGCTATGCGCACTTACCCGTACCTCACAACCTGAGATGTTACTTTCGTGTAGCCCTATTCGGGGGCCGAATAGTGTTATTACCCAAGTCCTCACTAGTAACTGGATATTAGTTGATTAACTTAGCTTATGTGTACACTTTAGTTATGCTTATCAATATTCACAATTCATACATGTGCGCGCAATAAATAAAAAAATATAATTGCAAATGATATCATACATACAATAACTCAGAACATATACGCAAGATTGGTAACAAAAATTCTCTTTCTTATTCTCTTCTCTGGTTACAGACTCGACTCTACCTTGCACACTCAGTTGCGGACTCTACTAGGCCTTTGCACACTCAGCTGTAGAGCCTCTTCCTACTACTATGACCCAAGACACACTTAGACTCTTCTTTTATGCTTCTCCATTCCATTCCATCCATTCTATTCTATTTCTGTATGATCTCTTTACAACTTAGAGCCTCGCTCTATTTAAACAATCCCATGGCCCGCGGACCACGTGTAGGCTCACATTACATTGAAACTTAGGGCGGACAACCCTATGACTCTAGCATACATTCCGTGCCCATAACTTGTGGAGCTTTTACAATAATTTTACTCAAAACTTGGGCTTTGAGCCCCAAAACATGTTGTGGGGGGATTCCATGCCCAACATTAAATTCGCTAAGTTTCCAGGAAGGTTTCAGATGCACTGGCTTGGGCCATATGTTATTAAAGATATTACTGAAGGAGATGTAGTACAACTTGTGAAGATGAATGGAGAACCTTTTCCGGGAAGGGTGAATGGAAGTCGATTAAATCACTATACAGGGGATCCAATGTAATGAAAATATGGCAGAAGAATAGTCTTAGTGCTCAAGGCAGTTGCAAGGGAGCGTGGGACTATAAACTACACTGCCCGGATCATAGGACTACGCGGTAAATGGATTGCGCGAAAAAGGATGAAGTTGTAGTATAAGAAGTTGCGCGAAGAGAGTTGTGCTACGAAGGTAGGTGTCACGTAACACAGTAGGAAAATGACCATTGAAGTCATTTTTCATGATTTGAAAGTGAGGAGATGGTTAAGAGGAGTGGGCTGGTGGCGTTTAAGGACAAAATATGTGAAGATCTGCTGCCAAACCACATTAATGGATGAATTTTGGGGGGAACAGTCGGATTTGAATTCAAAATTCCCTATAAATTACGCGTGCCGGTCAAGCAGAGAACACTTTGCACCCTTAGAGTTTTTAAGCTCTGTTGTTTCTTGCTTATGAATCATGTGTTCTTCGAGGATTTGGTCGCAAGCCCTGCATTTGATCATTTACTAGAGCTAACCCGGAAATTCATCTGTGACACCATGTTAGGACCAGGCCCTACTAAGACAAAGAGCACTGCAGGAGCTATCACGTCCAAAGGATCTATTCCAAAGGTGGTGAGCATGGAATCTCTAGCTCCTGTGCCAATGGCACTGAGGTTTCCTAGGTCGAAGCTTACCCTTGTGCGAGAAACCCAAAAGCCAAAGAAGGAAAAAAAGAAGAAGTCAGCACTAGTGCATGAGTTGCCTAGGAAACACACATATAGCTCAGAAATAGAAGAGATAGATGTTGAAGGAACAGAGTCCCTCATGAAGTTGCCTGAATATATCCCTCCATGAAAAGGGAAGGGGAAGGTCCCCAAGGGCCCAAATTCAAAAAAATTCCTCATTCATATGCCCCTGTTGCTAGAGAAGATTACCTTTGAAGGTCTGCGCCTTGCACAGATCCCCCTGCTAAAAATGGAAGATTGGGACCTAGCTGACCATGACCAGTTCCCTCACTTCATGACATAAAACTACATGGGGCATGTGTATTACCTAGACTTAGGTGTCACTGAGTTGGAAATGGTCGAATGGAGCTGCTAAGTGGAGAACTCCGGGTTGGTGAACCTGTTGTGGGTGCCCCACTATCACTACACAATTATCAACATGACATGTGTACAACAATTTCTTAACCTGGTACATGATGAGTGCTTGTTTCTAGGAGGGCCTATACCCATCACTGACATGTTGATCCATAGAATAATGCACCTGCCACATGAGGTTTTGAATCCAGCCAAGGAGTTTGGCAGAAAAATAGGTGAAAATGATTTGGCAGAGAAGATGAAGAAGGAGTTTTCACTTGTGAAAAGGTTGTGCAAATATTCCATCACGTCTATCAATGACCCCATGATATAGATTGCCATCCAAATCCTGATAGGAAAAGTAATGAGGAAGTGTCATGCGTACGAGGTTCTAGCGCCTATGGTATTGTTAGCTGCACAATGTGTGAAGGGTGTATAGTTTAACTGGTCAAGGTACCTATGCAGTGAATTCCTCATGAATTGCCGCGAGCTCCAAGATAGGACTAAGCCCTTCCACTACACGTGGTCACTACTCTCCATCATGTTGATCGCGAAGGGAGCTTCTCGAGGATAGTCAGTTTCCTCCATTGAAGGAAGGATTACGAGAGGCTGTGCAGTTCGCCTCCCTCTGGGCCACGAAGGAACTTGCATGGGTCACTAAAACGAAAATATTTTGGGTTTTAATGGAAGAGAGCTTCCTCATGGCCATCAACCAGTACCCAAGGTTGTCCTCTACCTTCTATGAGTAGTTGTCTGCGTATGTCATGTTCAAGATTTCACCGCATCTACATTCAGGCACGAAAGGACCCGCAATAGAAGTGGTTCAATTTACCATATTTGGTAACGGATGATGACATCCAAGAGGTTATCAAGGGCTAGCCTGCCGAGTGGCGTGCCCCATCAGACTTGGATGCAGGTGTTGGAAATTACTGTGGGGGGGCTGAATCAGTATTCCTTAGCAATTAGCACTTTTAAATATTTCCAGAGCATTATTTAATCTTCAAAATCATTAATGTTTATGCCGTAACAATAGTGAATAAAAGAACATAGGAGGCACAAAACTTTTAGGTGGAAAACCCCCCCAGGTCAAAAACCACCTAACGCTTTTCTAATAATTCTTTAATCTTCAACTCCAATTGAAAAGAAAGCTCTAACTTCCTAGAATCTAGAAAAGAATTCTTCTCCAGCTCCCACTGGATGGACGATCCAACGCCCGAGACTCTTCAGTAGTCAACTGAATGGATGCCCCAACACCCAATGAGCTACAACTCACCCTAGCACCACCCTACCACCCTGAAGTTTTCACATGCTTGAACCTATTGGTGACTTCATGCACCACCCTACCACCCTATTGGAGTAAAAGAATAATGGACTCCTGTACTAGGGAAAATGGTCCACTTTACAATGATATAGGATGATGTAGAAGAATAAGAAACACTAGACCAGAACCCCAACTATGACACAACCACCTAATGATGATCTTAGACCTCCTGACACTACCTCTTCAACTCTTGGTAGATAAACACTTTTACAATGATTCTTTTACAATGACTTTGTACAATGATACTTTTACAATGACTGTATGCAGTGCTGCCCACATGAATACTTCATGTGGTGAACTTCTTACTATTGTTCTACACCTTAATTTCTGCTCTTGTCATGCTACCCTTTCTCACTCTTCAGAACATTAGATTATGCATTGAGTCTTCTCTTGAAGAATATATATACCTGCAAAAAGTCTTCAAGGAAATACTCATGACATGATAATAGAAAAACTTACCTCATCCTACAGAGCATATGTCAGTGCTAAACAAAAACTACAAATTAGAATACAAATAACCTAATGCAATTAAGAGATGAACATGCATATACATAAGATACTTACCTGGAGCTTACCTCTGCTGCATCATTTTGTTGCACCTTGTTGTTTTTTTCCCTAGAAACTTTGGTTCTTTGCACCCCTTGATAACACTTGATCTAGTTTTTCTTGCCTTCTAGGATCATGATATTTAATCTACTGTATCTATGTGATTCAAGATCCCCAGAATGTGATATTTAGTCATGTAGAAGCCCTCTAAGTCTTCCTTCCAATTCCATAGGTCATATCCGATTTGGACTCTTCAAGAAAAAGTTATGTCCAATCTCTCAGAATGACCTAATTATGGACTAGAAAATAGAGTGAACTTGTATGACGTGCCACGTTTCATTGTTTCCTCCTTCGGCTCTGACATTGATACATACCAATCTGTATTCCATGCACTATCCGCAACTTTTTACAGAATTCCAATCCTCTTCTCAGAGATAGAGTTATGACGATTTTCCCAAGGTCACTTCTTTGAGATGAAATTTGGTAGCCTGCAAAAACCCTAATTTCCAAAAATCATATCTTCGAAAATATAGTGAAACAAGATCTGAAATTAGGTCAAGGTTTTCATCAGGATTGTGAATCAAATGGGTTTTAATTTCAAAATCTAAGACTTCACCAAAATGAAGTTATAGCGAAAATTCCACAATCACTACATTTGGAGGATATATGAGATTTCCTTTTATAGAGTTGAGAGGGGCTCCTATAGAGAATGTTCGATAGATTTTAGGAGCTTAAAAAATTATTACTTAATGACTATTCAATGACCAAAACCAATTATGAGTTCCATGCCACAACCCCATAGGGTTTTAGCCCACTAATTGGGGTTAGCAACTTCAAACATGAATATCTCTCAAACCGTGAAGAATTACTTGGTGTACCATATATCAACGGAAACATATCGATGACTAGAATCTATTTCAAAGATCCTTGACTCAAAATAGAGTAAGTTTTCAACTCAAAATTCCCGTACAAGATTAGCATAGCCCCTGGTGCTTCTTGGGTTGACATCAATGACAACCTCAGATCATATTTAGATCAACAATCTCCCCCTTTGCCATTGATGGAAACACAAGTACTCCCCCTGCGATCAGGGCACCTCTTCCTAAAATCTCTCCCCCTTTGACATCAATGGAAAAGGGGGATATTGCTGATCTAAAGATGATTTGAGGTTGTCATTGATGTCAACCCAAGCAGCACTAGGGGCTACACTGATATTGCAAGGGAATTTTGACTTGAAATTACCTACATACGAATTCTAAAAACACAGAAAATAAACAATGCGAGAGCATAACACATAAAACACATATACACAAAGATTTTCCCCTGGATCCCAAAGACCGGGACTACAGATTGATTTTTTCATTTTTTCCTTCAATGTACATACAATTTATACATGCTGAAGCATCCAATACCATGGGCCGAAAACCATCGGTCCAAAACCAATGCAAACCATCACGCCAAACCATTGTTTGAAAAAAATCTGCACAACCATAGTAGTCGCCCAACCTATAAGGGTCAAAAACAAATTTTTCGGGGGCACTACCTAGACCCCATAGAGTAGGGTTACCTGCCCCCCTCAAACCCCCTGTGACCCCCCCCCCCAGCTACGCAATCGACGCAACAAAGCGGGTGGGGCTCCGCCCCCCTTCTAATCCCCCGGTTAACTATGTGGGCTAGTCGTGGAAAGAATATAACACAACCCAACATGGAAAAGGGTAACTCCCCCTGACACAACCATCCTTAGGACCTGTACACACTTCCACTCCCCCTTTACTTTCTAAATAGGGAAAATATAATGAGAACTTGGGAGAATCCCAAGCTTCTGGTGAAGATATTCAAATGCTTCATGAGGTAAAGGTTTAGTGAAGATATCAGAGATTTGTTATTTTGTACCAAGATATTCAAGTTTTATATTCTTTTCAGCGACTTGTTCTCTAACAAAACGGTATTTTATCGGAATGTGTTTTGTTTTTGAATGCATGACAGGATTCTTGGAGATGCTGATGGCACAGGTGTTATCACAGAAGATGGGAATAGGCTCACTGAATTGTACTTGAAGATATTGCAAAGTTTGTTTCATCCAAAGGACTTGAGTACAACAAGTTGCTGCTACAATGTATTTTCCTTCCACTATAGATAACGATATTGAGGTTTGTTTTTTTCTAAACCATGATATGAGACAACCACCTAGATAGAATGTTGCTCCACTAGTACTCTTACGATCATCAATGCTTCCTACCCAATCTTCATTTTTAAAGGCTTGAATAATGAGATTGTTGCCCTTGGGATACCACAAGCCATATTTTGTTGTGCCCTTTAGATATCGAATAATTCTTTTGATGGTAATAATATGTGATTCTTTTGGTGTTGCTTGGAATCTTGCTACTTGTCCAACTGCTTGCATAACATCTAGTCGGGAGGTTGTTACATATAGAAGACTACCAATCATAGATACGTACAACCTCTGATCCGCATCCTTAGATGAGTAATCTATGCTTAGTTTGCAACCTATTACCATCGAAGTAAGGACGGGTTTGCAATCTTCCATTTTGAATTTCTTGAGCATTTCCTTGATGTACTTGGCTTGACATATAAATATTCCTTTCTCTTGCTGAGATATTTAAAGCCTTAAGAAGTATGTCAACTCACCAAATAAATACATCTCGAACTCACTTTGCATCTTTGTAGCAAAGTTCTTACTTAGTCGATCATCATTGCTACCAAAGATTATATCATCCACATATACCTCAATGATTGTTAAATTATCCTTATCTATTTGTACGTAAAGATTGATATCAGCAGTACCTTTCTTGAACCCTTGTTGATGTAGATATCCATCGAGATGAGCATACCATGCTCTGGGAGCCTGCTTGAGACCATACATAGCCTTCTTTAACCTGCAAACATAGTCTTCTTTTTATGATAGTAGAAAACCTTCAAGTTGTTTGATGTAAACTTCTTCTTCTAATTCTCCATTCAGAAATGCTAACTTAACATCCATTTGGTAGACTTTTATTTTTCTTGAACATGCATAGGTGAGAAACATCCGGATGGCTTCCATTCTAGCAACTGGTGCAAATGTTTCGTTGAATCAATTCCTTCCACTTATGCATGGCCTTTACAGACCAATCTTGCTTTCTTTCTGGTAACTGTAGGTTTTAACCCCGTACAGAAATTTCCTGCATACAAATTCTAAATCACAGGAAAAATAAAAATGCGAGAGCATAACACATAAAACACATATAGACAGAGATTTCCCATTGGATACCAAAACCGAGACTGCCAACTTGATTTTTCATTATATTCCTTTCAATGTTACAATACATATTTATACATGCCGAAGCATCCAATACCATGGACCGAAAACCATCGCGTCCAAAACCATGGACCGAAAAACATTGCGTCCAAAAAACATGTGCGAAAATCATGCACAAAACCATAGGTGGGTCCGCCCAACCTAACATAGGGTCCAAAACCAAAATCGGGTAACCTCAAACACCCTGTCCCCCCCCCCCCCCAAATCGGCCCAACAAAGGGGGGCTCCGCCACCCCTCTAACCCCCCGGTTAACTACGTGGGCTAGTCGTGGAAAGAATATAACACAACCCAACATTGAGGATAGAATTGCATACTTGATTGAGCTGCCTCTTTGGCATTTGAACAATGGTTCAAATCATCATTCATGGCAAGTTAGTTCTGACTTTGATTGTATTCTCTCTCTCTGGTGATCATTTTATTTTGATAATAAGAAGAATTGTTCAAGGGTTTTCCCCATCTTGGGGTTTTTCCCTAACTTGAGCCAATCCTTGAGTTCTCTTGTCTTGGCTTGTCTTATGCATTACATTGGATGTTCTTTCAATCAATGGTTAATATGAGTCATAATGGAATTATTGAATTAGTAATGGGATAACAAAGTGATTGACTTAATCAAATAACATGTCATCCTGAATTTAACAATGCTCCTTTCTTGAATGTTAAAATTTCCTCTTAAACTTTAAGTTGTAACCAAATACAAACATTATTAAAATATATTGAAAATCATGAGAGTTGATCAAATTTCAAATGTGTAAAGAAGCAAAACATTGAAGCTACAATGTCCACCTAAGTGGAAGAAAATGAGACTAAAGGTCATCTTCTAAGCCTACATAAATCACTTTGTTGTAGGAGATATGAAGCATTGTTTGTGATTTAAGTTGTGAGTGGACAACCATAAGTTAAGATCAATAAACATAAATGGTGGTGACATTATTAACGTTCATGTTGTTGATGTCCATACTAGTGATATTAAGTTTGAATGAAAATTGAGAATAAAGCATGCAAACTTTTACTTATAAGAAGAGATGGAAAAGTATGCAAGCATGAGGGGCTCTTATGTGTAAAGAAGTAAGAGTCTTTCAGTATTGGGCTCTTATGTGTAAAGAAGTAAGAGTATTTCATTTATTTTGAAGGGTTGCAAATGCTAAGAAGTTTTTGTGTTACTTAAGATGAATTGCATAAGAGTGGGATGTGTTGCATGAAGTTGAGAAGTGTTGTGTTAACTATAGGTGTTGCACTAAACTATCAACTGTTGTATGAGAGCTAATTATTGTTCTTGTAGTGAATTATCTAATGACATAAATTAAGAGTAGGGTAATTAAATAT
This sequence comes from Pinus taeda, assembly GCA_000404065.3. Lineage (NCBI taxonomy): Eukaryota > Viridiplantae > Streptophyta > Pinopsida > Pinales > Pinaceae > Pinus > Pinus taeda. Next base: position 1,277 of record APFE031047601.1, on the reverse strand, counting down.
CAACTAAAATGAAAAATCATAAATATGTTTGGTGATCCCCAAATCCAATAACATGGAATTTGAAACAAACAATGTTCTATCCCTACATGTTTCTTCTTAAAGATATTATTTGTATATTTGTATATTTTATGTTTGAAAGGAACACAATTGTTAATTGAATATAAATGTTAGGAAAGAATGTTCTACTCATGCAATATATATGGAACCTTAACGTGAATCTTATGTTTGTTTCAAACAAGAAAGGAAATAAAATAAGCAATCATACTCTATGAAGTGTGACTACTATATGTTAGGGAGGGGCTCCTTCAACAAAAATCCACCAAGGTGTGTGCACCATAGTCAATTGAAAAAGAGAGATGATCTTAAAGAGAATAAATTTATTTTTAAATTTCTAAATTCCCTTACCTTTAGTGTGGAAGGTATATATATTTATACAAGCTTCATGAGGAGGGATATGTTAACAAGAGGGAGATATCAAAATTAAAAGGGAGCATGATATTATAACGAGCATCTCATGTAATTGCAAAGAATAGTTTGGGGACCTACAATATGTCATTTTATTAAAAAATAGTAATAGTAGATTAGTGCTTCACCTAGCATTAGGATCCGATTTAGTTCTTTATATGTAGGATTCCTTTCCCTCACTCAATGGGTTTATTGCATGTATATCCTTAACTCGTGTTGTGAGATGTTTGATTAAGTTTTATAATGAGAAAAACCCATGTTGTGTGTGTGTGTTATAGACATTTTTGGGCACTTCAACCCAATCATAAATGTCCATAAACTGAGGCTCCTAAGTCCCTAAAAGTGTTGCTTCACTGCCTAAAGGAACAAGGTCAGTTGATTACATCATCTCCCAGAATTTCTCCACTGAAAACTGCTCATAAATGGTCAAAACTAGAAAATACTGAAAGCCCAGTGCAGAGGGTGTGATGCATATCACCTTCCCAGTGTACAAGGTGTGACGCATACTGAATTTCTCCTTTGTAGGGTGCGATGGTCGAAATGGACAAATGGCAGGGACAAAATGCAAGGTGGAAGATCATGGAATCTTCCAGAAGCTTCCCCTCTGACACTTTCCTCTCTATTTTCAACCAGGGATGAGTAAGAGATCATCATTCTCCAAGTGGAAGTAGGAACTATCAAAGAGAAGACACTAATCAAGACCCTAGAAGATGACTCACCTCCCTATAATCATCTATATATGGATCCCTCATCACAGAGATCTAGAGGCTGGAATTTTGTATCTTATAGAGAAGTGTTGTTGGTTTTCTGGT
>APFE031047600.1:2860-15299 GCA_000404065.3 Pinus taeda | reverse complement strand
AGTTTGATGAAAATAAATCGACCTACGAGCCTAGTTCGGCGCATGTGCCACCTCTCTCTATCTCTTCTACCTTTGAACATATTTCTTCTTCAGATGATGAAAGTGAGGATGACAATCCTCCCCACCTTCTCAGGATCTTCCTTAAGCTCCTTAAGCTCCTTCAGCTCCTTCACTTCCAAAATGGGTCCAAGCTACCCGAGATGCAGCAGGTGATCTTGCCGGTGATCCTACAGATCAGCGCGTTTTCAATTTGAAAGAGCCTCTTCTTTACTGGCTCAAGTGTCAGCAAATTATGATTCTGACACCTTTGAAGAAGCTTCAGGCCATCCAGATTGGGACGCAGCTATGAATGAAGAATATCGTTCATTATTGGCAAACGATACATGGGATCTTGTTCCTCTACCAAAGGGGCACAAACTTGTTAGATGCAAATGGGTTTACAGAACCAAGTATGGGCCAGATGGGAAAGTTGATAAACATAAAGCTCGACTTGTTGCTAAGGGCTTTTCACAAGTTGAAGGCATTGATTATACTGAAACCTTTTCCCTCGTTGCCAAAATGAACTCTGTCTGCCTTGTTCTTTCCCTTGCTGCCTCTTTCAAATGGGAAGTCCATCAGATGGATGTTAAATCCGCCTTCTTGCATGGGGACTTGCATGAAGAAATCTACATGGAACAACCTCTTGGGTTTATACAAAAGGACTCCAGCCTTGTATGTCGTCTTAAGAAATCCCTTTATGGTCTCAAGCAAGCTCCTCGGGCTTGGTATGCCAAAATGGATAGTTTCCTTTTAGAATCTGGCTTTTCTAGGTGTCATTCTGACCATACTGTCTACACCAAGAAAGAGGGCAAGTCTCTTATCATTATTGTTCTTTATGTTGATGATCTATCTTATTCTTACTGGTAGTGATCCCATCCTTATGAACCATGTGAAGTCCAGCCTTAAAAAGAAATTTGAAATGACAGACTTAGGACACTTACATTATTTTCTTGGTCTTCAAGTCTTGCAATCCAAAGAAGGTATTTTCCTCTCCCAATCCAAGTATGCCTGTGATATTCTATGCTTTTTTCACATGGAAGATTGTAAGCCAGCTCCTTCTCCCTTTCAGTCTGGAGTCAAACTTTCAGTCAATTGTACTTCCCATGAAGTTGATGCTACCTTATACCGTCAACTTGTCGGTAAACTTTTGTATTTAACCCATACTCGTCCTAATCTTTCCTTTGTTGTTGGCCTTGTTGCTCGATTTATGCAAACCCCACATGAAAGTAATTGGAAAGAAGCTAAACGAATACTTCGTTATGTTCGAGGTACAGTTCAGTTTGGTATTCATTACAGTGCTGAAGCATCTCCTCTATTGGTTGGTTTCACTGATTCCGATTGGGCTGGTGACCCTGATGATCGGAAGTCTACTGCTCGTTATGTGTTCACTCCTGGTTCAGGACCTATTACATGGGCTTGCAAGAAACAGGTTGCCATTTCTCTTTATTCAGCAGAAACAGAGTATCGTGGTGTCGTAGAGGCTAGTAAGGAAGCCTTGTGGCTTCGTCAGATCCTATCAGAGTTTGATTTTCAGCAGCAGCATCCGAATACACTTTGGTGTGATAATCAAAGTGCCATTCAGCTTTGCAAAGATCCAGTTCAGCATCAGCGCAACAAACACATTGAACTACACATGCACTTCATCAGAAAGCTCATTCTTGAACATGTTCTTGAACTGCAATATTGTTCAACAGATGATCAAGTTGCAGACATCTTCACAAAGGCTCTCACAGAGGCGAAGTTCACTAAACTTCGATTTATGGTTGGCGTTCAGGAAGTTGTCACTAAGGGGGGATAGGCTCTAGTGCCTCCTTCCTTCTCCTATTGTGTCATATTTGTAAATCCTTCAATCCTATCCCAAGTTGTTCTTAAGGGGATGTTAGGATATTCCGACACATAGGAAATAGTTAAGTTCAACTTGGTCTAGTATAGAGTTAGGTATAGAGTTAGGTAAAGTGTGTTTCTTTACCGTTGTACATTTTGTAACTTACAATCCGCCGGTCACGATATGTAGTGATCCGACGGTTCATTCTCTCCTCGGTATTACCGACACTTGATCCGTGGCTTGACACCCGATTGGTCCATGAATTCTATTTAAAGCGCATGGAGGGTCATTTGTAGGTTAACCGTGCATGAGAGAAGCTTATGTAAATTTTCATTCTTTTATTAATAAATTGCCTGTAGTAGTCACGTTGGCGCAGGCCGTGGACTGTTTCCCTCTCTGAGGGTTTTAACCACGTCAAAATACTGGTGTATTGATCTGTGATCTGTTTGTGAGCGGTGTCCTTTTGGTGTTCTGTCTGAGGAACTTACCCTGTAAATTCCTACAAAGGGAAGAAAAAAAACCAATTAGGTGGAAAAGTTGGTAAAATCACAATAAAAAATTCAATTTGAAGTAAAAACTTGGTAGAAAAATGCTATGCGATAACTAACAAAAAGTTCATTGAGTTTATACATTCTTCTTCTTCAAAACTGTAGTGATTCGGCTTATAGAGGAAGAAATTGTTTTTGAGAGAAGTATTTTGCATTAGAAATAAGTCAAGTCAAACCAATGAATAAAATCAAATCAAAGATCCACATCTATCACTTGATCATTGTCTATAGCACCCAAGATCAATCATATACCAAGCTTGCATAAAACATTGTTGCATAAAAGAACCTTGCAAGCTAAATCATTTTCAAAAGGGAAAAAAAGACTACACAAAACTCAACCACAACACAACACAACTGTATAAATTGAATGGTTGGTAAAATTCAATAGACATAAATCCATGATAACCATAGAAACACTTACTTAATGATACATCTCACATTGCGAAAAATAATAATAATAATAAAATTATTTTAAATTATTATTATTATTATTGTTAATCATAAAAATATTAATATATAAATTAAATATATTTACATTTTTAAAAACACATAACAAGATAGTCAATCATGGAGATTCACCCCCATTTTACCATGAAGAATATTAACTTGTAAATACACTTTGTTACAATACCATGACTTATCAATACCACAAACTCAAACACCATAACTCATTTCATATTAAATTTGTTTTTAATTAATCAACTCATACTTACTTTTGAGATAAATCTCAATCTTTGATTTGTGACTGCAACTAAAAATATTCTAGAATATTATATGGAGGTTGAATTCCTATCATTCACCTAATAAATATTGATAATTAAATTGAAATTTTAGAAACTCTATCTTTATAGATCTCATAAAACTATTCCTTATTTTTCAAATCTATACTTCAATCATAATTTATTTTATAAGTTAAGTTATTATTGTTTTTCTAACTTAACTCATTATCGCTATTCACAACTAATTCTTTTGATTTTGAATATTCTATTGATATAAACTATTATTGTTGTAATTTTAACTAATTATTATTTCTATTTCCAATGAAATCTGACAACCTTGGTTTTCACAAATATATTATAACACATGTTAAATATATTATGATGTATTAATATATAATAGATATAACCCAAACAATAATAACAACCAAAACTATATATTAAAACTTCCTTCTGAAATTGCAAGGAAAAGTGGATGTCGGTAGAGTGAGTACAAAAAAAGAGCCAAAAGAAACATGTTTTATTAATGTTTTTATGATTGGGGCCTCCACTACTGCTATGCTGTTGGATAGCGAGGTGGGTCATCCATTTTGTTGGTTGTTGTGATACATAAATAATGGATAATGTGTTGTTGACTAGATGCCTCTTTATCATTTTTGGTTTCCTCCCCACCTGCAACAATGTGTTCCTTCCTCGTTTGGATTTTCTTCTTCTAGTGGGAATCCATCATCTTCTCATTCTCCTTTTCTTTTCCTTTGTCTCTCGAGTATTTCCTTTTTTTTTATAAGAGTCAAAGGATTTTTCCAGGTTGAGTCATGGGAGGGGAGAACGAAGAGTCACGGGATTGAGTGTTAGCCAAAGATTACAAGAAACTGCCGCTATTCTAGGATGAGGTTGCTAAAAATGTTCACATCTTGAAAAAGATATTCAAGTATATGGACAAGGTGTGTTTGGCCATGGCTTCTTGCGTTAGCAACAAATGGAAGCACATCACCAATGACAAGTGCCTCTAGGAAGGCATCTGCACACGCCATTGGCCATCCACCACCTCGGTTCAGAGTGGGTAGTTGAAATCCATGGTCATGGGCCTCGGTGGATTAAGGGATCTCTACAACTGCCTATGGCCTCTTCTTGCTAGAAAAAATATCAATCACAAGGATTTTAAATCCAAGGGGGCTTCATCTTCTTCGTCCAAGAAAAGGTGGAGCAAGAATGAGGTCTATCTTTCCCTCTCACTCTTTTCCATCGATCTCTACTAGAGAATACCCCCTATGCATCTGGATTAAGCTCGCATGGTTGGAATTATGTGCAAGCCCTGTCTAATTGAACAATATACAACCTCTTCTTCCACCGCCTTCACTTGCGATATCCATCACCTTCTAGACGAGTGGAGAGAAAACTTCACCATGCAACATAAGAAACAACAATATCCCTCACCATTCATCCAAAAAAATGAGCATTAAGGGTGAAGGTGTTGGCTATTGTTGGGGACCCATGGATTCACAATCCGCTCCTAAATAATCCTTGCAATACATATAACATTAAAGGTAACGGTCACTTGTTTCAGAAGGCATGAATATCGTTGTTGATCCAAGCATGCTTCCTTGTAATTGAACACGTACACATATCATCTCTCAAGGGACTCCAATTCCTTGACAAATCCAGTCATAACTTAAAACCAATTATTATACCTATCAAATACATGTTCATGAATATAGCACATATCCACACAATGTTAGCAAAAGTCAAGGTTAAGAAGACTTATTGTATTCATGCAAAGCACTCATTTGTTTGGAATTGTGTTTTCCAAACATAGCCAAAGGAATCCTCACCCAGTTCTTTTGTTTTACCTTTTTCCTTGCTACAATTGAGTCTTACTAATTATTTTCCCATCACCCAATTGTTAGTTATATAAACAAATCAATTGTTACCTTACCATGCTTATGCCAAGCATGTTTCCCTGAAAATGTTCACACATATCAGTCACATGTTCCAAAGATAAATACATCATGTCTATTAATTTGAAATCAATCCTTCCCAAGACTAACAACCATATCATAATCAACTCATTGTCATTAGTCATAAAAATGTTGTTGGAAATAAGTTATCATTGATGTCAACAGGAATCATCTAGAGGCATAGGTGTTAAATAAATACCTCAAGGAGTAGGTTCGAGGCACACATGAAGGGAAAAGGATCAAAATTAGTGCAGTGGATTTAGAGCTAGTTTTGGAGTAATAGATCATCTTAGGAGTAGATGGAACCCACCCAAATGGATAAACCTCTTAAATAAATTTCCAACAGTATGTGGAAGTTTGAAAATGGCTTCCTGGATCGTGAGATAGATCAAGCCAAATTTGGTGACCCCAAGTCCAAACCGGTAGAGTTAAGAGGTGGTTGGGTGAGTTCTTGGCGTGTATCCAAGTTTGGAACATTGCCAAAATACAATGCCAAGACCAGTAGAGCCTCTAACCGAGAGAACCAAGAAAACATGCCAGACATGTTTGCGACAAAAAGTGTTTTCATTGGCAGTGATTGTAAATAGGATGATGTAATTCAGTGGTGGTACCCCGGCAAGAGCACCTCGAAGGATTCATATATCGCACAAATGTAAAGTGTTAAGATGTAACAGAACGAGTGGAACCCACCCGGCTATGATAGCCTGATGACATTACCCTGGTGCAATCCATTTTTTGCACAAAGGGATGGACCAGGAGTAAATATCAGGGACACGATAGCAATGAGCGACATCCAATAAGAAAAATGCAAAGGCCCACTCCACCAGGTCAACCTATAGAGGGTGAGCTTATAGGCATAACAAGGGGGTAGTGCAGAGGATAGTTGCCCTGATGAAATACTATGGAAATACAAATGAAAAGGCCAGTGAGAAAAAAATCAAGTTAATGAAGAAAAATGTTGCAAAACAGGTCTCAAAGGACATTTCTATCTCCTCCATGATAGGGACAGGTGGTAGCATATGATTGACTTAGAAATCAGAGAATAGTGATGTTAGCACTAACCAATAAGAGGTGGACACATGGCATGCATATTTAGCATTTTTGGGCACCCAAAGGGCCCATTTTTGGGTGACATGTGTCACCACTCCAAAGGTGCGAGGTGTCCCTGGTGATGTGAGAATGATGTCATCCTAGTGAGATGACCTCGAAATTTTTTAAAAAGAGCACAACATGTGTTTCCAAGTAGCATGAGGTGGGACACGTGGGCATAGACTGCATTGCAATAATCAACCAATGAGATTCAGGTAGGAGGACCCCATGGGACAACTTAGCCCGCGGGATAAGCCTGGAAGATTCAATTTGGTGCACTTATCATAAGTGTTAAGAAGCAAGCGTTGGGCCACGAAGGCACAACGACAAGAAATTGTATGTTGGAAACTAGATCACTAATGGGGTTGGGGGGTGAATCAGTAGTGAAGGTACTTTTAAACTTTTTCAAACTTCTCCAATTAATTATTCTTTAACCATGCATAAACCAAAATACAAAAGCAGAGATTAGAGCATCAAATATAAACATTAAACCATGAAATAGATCAACACAATGAACATAAATATTTCTGGTGGAAAATCCTCTCCAGGGAAAAAATCCACCCGCTTCTACTGTGCTGCTCAAATATTTTATTAGTCAAGCAAGTTCTTTACATAGAGATATAGATATGGCTACTATCAAATGGAGATTATTTCTCATGTGGATCGATGGACTACCATCCTATTGATAGTGTTGGGAATCCATCAACCAAAGGGGGTCTCCTCGATGTGAATTTCCAATTGGGCCTCACACTGTTTGGAATAGGAGCCCCATCCGGGGTATCGACTAAGCAGCCATATATTCTAAGAGATTTTCCTTGGCTCTAACTGTCATCAAGAGCGAGGAGTACAAATGTGCCTTTGAAAAGTAAGAAGGTTTGTTTGGTGAGCGTTCAGTTGTATGTGTGTCAAAGTTATTTACTGCGAGGGTGGGGGAGCCGGGGAGAGAAATGAGTCTCTAAGAGAGAGGTAATAATACCCTAGTAGAGACACATATAACTAGGAATAATTCGTACAACATCTAACGGAATAGTCCACAAAGATGGGACGATCATTGCAACCATTACAATAAGAAAGATATGTCTAATATCTTGCAGAATAGTTAATGAGGAGGCGACAAAGAAAATTACCATTACAGCACATTCTAAATATGATAAGTACCAAAATAACTGAAATAGTTCAACTAATTTAGCACATATGAAAGAAAACATGGATTACAAACATTCACAGAATAATCTTACAAATATTCTCAATCCATGCATGAAGAATGTGATAGTCATAATTCTTCTAATATTAAGTAAATTTTCTAAGACACATGTATATAATGAAAACCACTATCTCCAATAGTGGGGTGTTGCAGCCACTCCTTGCTCGCCAAAAGAACTAGCTTGTCTCTCTAATGCTATGCAAGAGGAGCCAGGGTGAAAAATTACCTTGCTCATACAATGAGGCTATATATATAACCAATGGGGTGATGCTTCAACTCCCTTGTGACACTTTGAATACCCTCATGACTGTTTGACTTCTTATGACTTTTCAACTTTACATGACTCTTCATCTTCTATACATGTCCTTTGGACTTCCACTTTAGAATGCATTTCCGAATAAGAAATTACATAATCCACAAGAATGATGTGGCATATAACGACTCATGACATGACATGGCATGACACTACTAACAAGGACTTCTTGATGACATGGAAATACTGGGCCATTCTTGTTGCTCCTTTGTCTTCAACAATATATGTGCAATGCTTCATCTTCATGAGAGATATGTTTCTTTCTTTATATCCACCCTCCAAAAGGTTGTGAATTAGATGGAGTCTTCATGTGGTCCTGATCTTTGATCTTCTATTGTGATCTAGTGTTCCTCCATCGTCTCGCCCCAATGATCATCTTATCTCTTCAGCTCCATATGTTTCTTTTAGCATGTCCTCCTTCTCCATCTCCTTCTTCATAATATTTTCATAGCATGATATAGTTCCTACATATGCAATCCACTCATGAAAAGATGACATTAGTATGATAAATGCCTAGCCTAAGATGTTGCATGATGATTCACTGAATGAGACGGAATCGGGTGGAAGGTTGAGAGAGAGGCTTAGTGATAGCTCAATTGTGCATCTCATGCAGTAAAGGGTTAGGCTTGACCCTTGAGACTGTAGAATGCAAAATTTAGGCTTGGACTGAGAAAAAATATTGCACAGTTGGGGAGCTCAGGGAGCCAGATTGAGGGTTTGAACACTGATTTTTCCCATTGTGTAATTCTGGAAGACCAAGGAGCCAATGTCATTATGCAACTACGTAGTTCAAGAGCTCAGGGTTGAGGCTTGAGCCTTGAGACTCCACAATGCACATTTCAGACTAGATTGTGTAGCAAGATTGTGCAGTTTTGAGGCTTAGTGAGTCAGGGTGCAGGGTTTTGCACTAGTTCTGTCAACAACGCAGTTTTGGGAGACAAATAAGACTTGGTGATTACATAATTGCACATTTTAGGAGCTCAGTGATTGGGCTTGAGCTTAGAGACTATGAAATACACAATTGGAGTGAGGCTGAAGGGCTAAATTGTGCAATTTTGGATGTCAAGGCTCGGGCTTCAGCACTGAAACTTCACAATGCACAGTCCTAGAAGGTAGGAAGTGCGTATTATGCAGTGTCGTGGCAGGGTTGCGGATTGAGGATTGGGATTGCGCAATGCATAGTTTAGGAAGGCCAAATGACACTAAGTTGCTGGGAATTTTCCAAAATTTGGCTAAGTGTGGGATCAGTGAAGTAATGTGAATAGTGATTACACTTGATTGTGATCACACACTTAGAGTGCTTGAAGACACAACATATATCATTTGGAACACATTAACAACATATTTCCCTCAGTGTGAAAACCTTCACGACAACTTATGACAAGTGTGACACTAAAGATACACTTTGCGATGATCGTGATGACACTTGGGCGATAGTCCTTAAAAATTTGGAAATGAGTGTGACGAAGGTTTACATGGTAATATTTACTGAGTTACATAGGGAGAACCTCTTGAAACCACCAAAACAAGCTTATGTACATTGTGTGACACTTAACATGCCAGAAGACGACAAGTGGTAAAGTGCGAACGAAACTTGTGATATGTGAATGACAGTGAAAGAAACACATTCCAAAGTGAAGATAACATGAACATGACACTAATTAGAGTGAAAGAAAGAAAAAGTGACAGCCAAAAACAATAAAACATAACTCAAGAAAACGAAGGTGCGTGAAAGAAATAGTTTGCAAAACTCATCGAAATAGAAGTACAAACGCAACTAGAAGTGAGAAATTGTTGATGTCAGTGTGCACTCACTGTCGACATGGATTTGACATCACGCAAGCATTGTCTTGATGAACTGTGCTATGATTTTTCAAGTTTGCATGAAATCATATGCTAATGAACTTGTTATGGACTGACCATGTGTGATCAAGTACCCTCGACACTTCCAATCTAAGAAGTTAACTAACCAAGAAGTGACTACAGACTAACCGATTGCAATATTCGCAGTACGCTCCAAAATTCAAAACTTTGGAGGGTGTTTGTCGTAGTGGAAACACATCTATTGAAGGCCACCATGATCAACAAAACCATCCGACAATCCAAAGATCAACCAAATAGAAGAACCCCATCACACCATGGTTATCTGGAAAATGGAAAGGAAAGGCTAAAACCATTGTCACACCCAGTGAAATCCATGCCAATGGCAGCAAGAGAACCAAATGCATGCATGCATGTACCATGCATTCACAAACCAGCTAGGAAATTGAAGAAATTTCAACCCCCACTCCGGTTATCAATTTTCCTTATCACTCCATGCATTTAGTTTTAAATCCAATCATGATAAAAATTCTAAAATCTGGAAATGATAATATTTTTTTGAAAACACAAATTTAGAGATTTTACAACTACTGAAATTGCAGAAATAAAACACAACAAAATTATGACAGCCACACACAGAAAATAACACAGTGATTTTTGGTCAATGTGACCCTGGAAAAACCCCCTACAACTCTTGGGGAAAACCAGTTTGAGAGCTCTTCTTTATTTTTGAAAATGCTTTTATAGAGAAATTGAAATACATAGTAAAAATTCCAGCAACCACAAATTACAACTTATCTCGATTTCCGTGCTTAAACTCCATCTCGAAAATCATGCCAATAAACAAATAGCCAAAACAGAATTTTTTATAGCAATAAAACATCATTAAATTTTGTACGGTCAGCCTCAAAAAATGTGCTCAGAACTTGTTGTCCCTCTTCCTCGATTTTTGTGCCTTTCTCTTGCTATACGTTTTTTTTCCTTGGGATGCGTGCCAATAAATGCTGCTGCCTAGATTCACTAAAATGTCTTCTTGCTTCTCTCCTTCACTTCCTCACTACTCAGAAATTTTCTCCTTGCTGTCTCTTCTCTTTCTCTCAAATTCTCATGAAAGAATGAATGATATTTTCCTCTTCTCTTCTCCTTTTATTCTCTAAATGACCTTTTGGGTTACCCTAATATTTAATGGCTGAGATTCATTTAGATCTAGGGATGAGAATAAATGTGCATTTAATCCTCACTTTCTATTTTTTAACTCACCCACTTAAATAAAGACCCACTTAGCCTTTTATTTCCATAGTCACTTTTCACTTTCTAATTCTTCATTCACTTTAATAAAGTCACCTTTAAATTAGAATTTAAATTTACCACTTATAAAGTCAATTTTAAATTAGAATGTAACTTTACCACTTATAAAGTCACTATAGGAGAAAAGAAAAGAAAAAATTGGACACTTTTCCCTAGGCCAAAGATCAAAGCCTTAGGGAACCACTTGTCCTCTGGTACCCAAATTTGAACACTCCCTCTTACCGCGGAAAGTGTTCCTCACCACTCCCATCTTGTCTCTGAAGTATACATGCTTGTCGCATGGTAAGGCTTTGGTGAAAATGTTCGCTACCTGCTCTATGTGGAAATGTACTCAAGCTTGACAGCTCCCTTTTGGACATAGTCCGTAATGAAATGATACTTGATCTCGATATGCTTTGACCTATCATGAAAAACTAGATTCTCCATGAGTTTTATGCAACTTTGATTATCACGGTAAATTACTGAAGCTCTTAATGCCTGACCAAATAGACCAAACAACATCTTGTGAAGCCATATGGCCTCACAACTAGCCAAACTAGTAGCCATATACTCTGCCTCAGCTAAACTCAATGCAACTGACTATTGTTTCCGGCTGATCCACGACACAACGACCGAACCCAACCCAAAACAACACCTAGAAGTACTCTTCCTATCTGAAGCACAACCTGCCCAATATGAATCTGTGTACCCTATTAGTCTCACTCCATCACCCTATCTATAATCCAAACCAAAATCCACTGTCCCTTGCAAGTAATGAAGAATGTGTTTTGCAGTTACCCAGTGCACTCTCCTAGGCTCACACATGAACTGACTCATAGTGTTAACTGCAAAACATATATCTGGTCGAGTGTTGACCAAATACATCAAACAACCAATCAACTATTTGTATAGAGTAGGGTCCACCAACTTGAAATCAAAAGTGTGAAGCTTCTTCCAATTAGTGATCATAGGTGTAGACATGCGTTTGCAGTCCTCCATGTGAAATCTTCTAAGAATACCCACAATGTACTTCCCTTGTCCCAAGAAGAAATACCCCTCCTCCCACCACACCTCCAATCCCAGAAAATAATGCATCAAGCCGATATCCTTCATCTCAAAATCTGAAGCAATATCTCTCTTGCAACCCTCAATGAGTCTCTCTGCACCAGTGATGATCAAGACATCAACATACAACACCAGAATGAGAGGCCCCTCACCCACCACAATGAAGTATAGGTTCGGATCAGCCTCACCCTTTGTGAAACCCAACTACTGCAAGTATGTACCAATCCTCGAGTACTAAGCTCTAGGAGCTTGCTTTAGGCCATAGAGTGCCTTTTCTAATCTGCATACATGGGACTCCTTCCCATGCACCTGAAAGCCCTGCGGCTACTCAATATAAACCTCTTCTTGAATGAAACCATTGAGAAATGCAGTATTCACATCCATCTGGTGGATCTTCCAACCCATCTCTGCTGCAATCGATATATTGGAGCGAATAGATGTATACCGAGCTACAGGAGCAAAGGTCTCCTCATATTTAACTCCCTCTACCTGTGAGAACCCTCTCGCCACAAATCAAGCCTTGAACTTCTCGATGTTGCCATCTGCAACATGCTTTATCCTGTAGAACCATCTG
>APFE031047584.1:113149-126943 GCA_000404065.3 Pinus taeda | reverse complement strand
CTACGGCTACAACCATATAAGCAAATGTCCCTCAAGCAAGCTAAGAAGGATAATAAATTATCACCAAAGTATTATGGTCCGTACAAAGTGTTGCAAAAGATTGGTAGTATGGCATACAAATTGGAGCTTCCTGTATCTTCTTTATTGCACCCAGTTTTCCATGTTTCATGTTAAAGAAGGTTATAGGCGACAAGCTCCCAGTTCAAACAATATTGCCAGAACTTGACGAGGAAGGAAAAATTATATTGGAACCGGAAGCAGTCATAGAAACAAGATCTCGACAACTACGAGATCGATCAATTTCGGAGTATCTTATCAGGTGGAAGAACTTATCTGCGGAAGATTCCACATGGGAGGATGATAATTTTATACAGAAGTATCTAGAACTACTCAGGCGTTGAGGACAACACCTTGTTTGAAGGAGAGGGGTATGTTGGGTCCCTATAATACCAGTGATTACCCCATTAGTATGGTAGTTGTACTCGTTATTAATATTGTTGTGCCCCTATTGACCCAATATTGTTATTACTGTGCCCCATAGAATCCCCCTATTGTTATTTTTGTGGCTTTATATTATTATTGTTAGCGGCACTGTTATATTGTGACTCCTTAGACTCCTATATATAGAAAGGAGGTTTTGTATTTATATCATCCAAGAATTGTTCATTTATGTAATGTAAAGGAGGTTGCCCCCTCGAAGAGGCTGAATTCTAAGGTGTTGATCTATCTTTTCTATCTTTTCTTGAGTTGGTTTCATAACATGCACACTCATACAATCAATTTAATCACACAAAACAATAATGACTAGATTATACTACATGGAAAATTAGGTAGAAGGAACAACATAGAATAGAAGCCATGTTAATGTAAATATGAATGGAAGAATTTCCCACTCTTATGTTAACTAATATAAATTTAATTTGTTTAAACTCTAATATATATGAGAGTCATAGAATTTTATATAGTATTATTGACTAGGAATAGTGATGGAGCTATCAATTAAAAAACTGTGTGCTATATCTAATGGAGTTCAATCATAAATAGATCGATGTCTTCAATTTTTCTTTCTTTTTATTCATTTAGATTAAAAAGTGATTATACAAATAAGAATCTTATCTTCTATGCTATGAGTCATATTAAAGGTTGTATAATCAAAAAATAATTTAATCACATAAGAGGATGATGATCAACTTCTACTATGCATAACTTGCATGGAATAGGAAATAAAAAACAACAATTGAGGAAGCCATATAACTATAAATATGAATGGAATAATTCCCTACATATATTCACTAAGCTAAGTTTCATTCCTATAAATGTCAATAGATATAAAACCTATAATATTTTATAGAACATAATTAACCATAGTAAGTCATGGAGCTCTCCACCAACAAACAATCTCAGGTTGAATACTTGCTCTCTAGAGATTAACATTACAAAAAGTTTCATTAGGTCAGTGAAAGTGCTTGCTGTTAAAATGATAGTAAGTAGTAGAAGTATATGAATTACAATTATTATTTCTATTTTATTATTTTCACACCAATATGTAATAGTAATAGTGATAATAGAGTATAATTTAAAAGATATATGAAAACTTTTCTTTAAACGATGTAGAGCTAGGGAGTAGTACAATTTACACCATATGTCCATTATCGTAAACCCTCTCAACAAGCTAAACCTACACCAAGAGAGAAATAGCAACAGGGCACCCATCCAAAAAGAATTAGAATCAAAATGAAGACTTATATCTATCTATCATTAGGAGGTCGTCTCCTTGCCTCTTGGACTTTTGTGGGATTGTGTAAAGCCGTTACATATCCATCAAAGATAAGTTCATTTATATGAAGAATTAGTGTTCTAAACATTCCATGGTGTGAAAGCTATAATACCTTCATGTCTTAGTTACCTTAGTATCTTAGTTCTAGTGATTTTGTTCAAGTAGTCTTGTAAATGGATTTTAGTTTTATTGTATCATCTAGCCAATTATATGCCTTGTATATTCTAGGTAACGATGGATCTGAGCCGTCCATAAACATATCATTCAATCAAGCCGCCTTTATCACTCTTCAAGTAGCTTTGGTTTATCATGATTACTGTTTAAGATTAAAACCATTCACATTTGAGTTTTGTGGGATAGGTATGATTAATGCATCTATCTTAATAAACCAAGTGAACGTGAAGAGTGATGGCTCAGACCATCATGATCTACATTGTAAATTCAGAGCGAGAATAACTACTCACAACTTTGTTTAATTAAGTTTATATTTTTAATTATAACCGTTTAAAACAATTAGATCAATAATTAAAAATTCCACTCATAAAATTCAGAGTAAATAATTTGCCATCAACGTAGCATGGTTATATGCAAATTTTCCATCAATATAGCTTGGTTCTATGCATATAACCAATAGTTATGTAAAGTTAAATATGGCTGTTTCGGGAAATATTAATAGTTATGTAAAGTTAAATATGGTTGTTGGGAGATATTAATAATGTGGGATTAATAATAATGGAAAAAATAATGTAAAAAATAATACAAATTTATTGTAATTTTATTTTTTAATTGAATGGAGAGACTTTTTATACAATAAAGTATCTGTAAGTTTGTCTATCTGTAAGTTCCCTTTAAAATAAAAATAAAAATTATATTTTAAGTAGAAAAATAATGTAAACTTTAATAAAAAATGAATATGTTTTAAAGTAATTAAAAGTAGAAAATATGTGTTTGTAATAAGCTTAAGCTTTATACTTCTCAAAAATAAGTTTCAACATTATACTTTTCAAAAATATTTCAACAAACTATTTAAATAAACTATTTGAAGATCTATGTTAACTAATTGAGCTTAGATGAGAGATGTATAAGTCTATCAATCTATCCATTCGCTTTAAAATACAAATAAAAATATAGTTGTAAATAGAAAAATAATGCGAATAAACTATTTGAAGATCTACGTTAACTAATTGAGCCTAGATGAGAGATGTGTAAGTCTATCAATCTATCTTTTAGCTTTGAAATAAAAATAAAAATATGGGTGTAAATAGGAAAATAATGCCAACTATAATAATAATAAAAAAATGAATATGTTGTAAAGTAATCTTATACTTTTCAAAAATATTTCAACGAGATATTTAAATAAACTATTTGAAGATCTATATTAACTAATTTCTGTCAATATCAACTTCATATATGTCTATATATAGAAAAAAATTTGTTCAAATAAAATATTTTGATGTTGTATACAAAAAAGTATTCAATGTGGGTTATCGATAAAATATTTGAATATGAATTAACATTGACATATACTTAAAAATACATTGATAACAAAAAAAACATTTTAATTTGGATTTACATTTAAAATATTTTAATGTCAATTATGTATGTATGATATATCATTTAAAAAATTTATGTATATATCATGAAAAAATAAGTTTTTATGATTAAAACATTTATTTGGTCCTATATATATTCTATTTAGCATTTAAAAACAAAATTTAAACAATTAAATTTTTTTACTCTAAAGAAGTTTGTACATGAAGAAATTTGATCCCTTTGGTTGAGCTGATAGACTCATTCTACAACCCAGTACGAGGGATGTGTAAGCCCGTTAGTTCGTCCATGTTCATTTTAAAATAAAAAATAAAATTATGTTTTAAATAAAAAAACAACATTGGCTATATTAAAAAATTTGAATATGTCGTAAAGTAATTAGAAGTAAAAAAGTAAGAAATTTAAGTTTTATACTTTTCAGAAATATATCAACAAGGGATTTAAATAAACTATTTGAAAACCTATGTCAATATCAACTTCATATATATCTATAAATAGAAAAAAATAATTAAAATAAAATATTTTAATACAAATTAACTTGACATATACTTAAAAATACATTAATAATAAAAAAACCATTTTAATTTGCATGTACATGTTATGCAAAATATTTTAATGCTAATTATGTATATATTATATATCATTTAATTCTTTTTATGTATATATCATGAAAAAATTAAGTTCTTATGGTTACAATGTTTATTTGTTCTTATATATATGCTACTTGCCATTTAAAAGTACAAAGTAAACAATGAAATTTAATCCCTCTCATTGAGTTGAGAGGCTCATTTTACAACCAAGTACAAGGAATGTGTAAATCTATCCCTTCGTCTATTTCTTTCAAAATAAAAATAAAATTATGTTCAAAATAGAAAAAGTGTTGGCTCTAACAGAAAATTATACTTTTCAAAAAGTATTTCAATTGTATCTTTGTCCATTCCCTTTAAAATAGAAAAATAATGTTGGCTATAAATAGAAGTTTAACCTAATTTCAATAAGAAATTTAAATAAATTATTTGAAAATCTATGTTACATATAGAAAAAGTTGTTGAAAAAAATATTTTAATATCGTATATAAAAAAAATATTCAATGTGGGTTATCAATAAAATATTTTAATACTAATTAATATTGATATATACTTAAAAAATATATTAATAATAAAAAACCCATTTTAATTTTGATGTACATGTTATGTAAAATATTTTAATGTCAATTATATATATTATATATCATTTAAAAGAAATTTTGCATATATCATGAAAAAAATAAGTTTTTATGGTTAAACCATTTACTTGGTCTTATTTAACATTTAAAAATATAATTTAAACAACTAAATTTTATATTTGAAAGAAATTTGTACCCGAAGAAATTTGATTCCTCTAAGTTCATGTTAGACCCGTAAAATGGATCTATGTAGAGAAATATTTAAAAATAATAATTGTGATCTATATTATTATGAATGTTAAGAGATCTTTAAATAATATATATATAAACCAGTTTCAAACCATTAATGTAGCTCACTGCAAGACAAAAAAAAATCATAACATTAGATTAAATAAATGTTTTTTTATTTGTATCGACTGGAAAACGTGGACATTTATCTATAACATTAACAAAAATATATATATAAATGAAAACGTTGACAAGCAGGTATCATCAAGCTAAATTTGCATGGAAAAATGGTGCACACAATATTGGAAGAATGGTTCAAACGATATTGGATAGTATTTTCTGTAACGTAACAGCAGAGTTCAATGTTATCCTGTGAAAAGTTGGTACGACTGCGAGGTGTGTGGATATATCCTCTAAAAGTGCCAATCATATTCGTCATATTTAGTAGGACGGTAGTGAATATATAAGAATTTCAAATTCATCATATTTAGTAGGACGGTAGTAACATATGGAGTGAGACTCGAGCAGGGTAAGAATTTCAAATTCATCATATTTAGTAGGACGGTAGTAACGTATGGAGTGAGACTCGAGCAGGGTAAGAATTTCAAATTAAATTATTGGTCAAATTTGATGGTTTAGTAATAGTTTTATTATTACTGTGAAAAAATTTCAGTTATATTTCATAAATAAATTATTTTATTACCACCCAAATCACTTTATTACCGTCAAATCCCATCCCTAAACTATTGCCAGTCAAATTCCATCCCTGCACTCGAGCAACACCAAATTATAGAAATTACATCCGCATTAAAATTTAGCCATCGCAATCGAGACGACATCTGTCTTTGTTATTGTGAGAGTTGGTGAAAGTCGGTGTTCGGTTTAAGGTACGTAGTGGTCCATAAAAATTAGGCAAGCGGCTGTCTGTGGCTGGTCCCTGCTTCCTTGATACCTTAACACAATCGTCCACGAGTCGGGGCAACGTTAAACGACAACAAGAGTAAAGCACACGTTCATCGTACCGGTTGGCATCCCACCAAGACGCACGTGAATTTCAATCTCTATTTGAATTGAATCGTCTCGTTTTCATTTGAGCAACAAAGGAGACGTGACTTGTTCTTCGCAGATCTATGGCGAGACGTGGACAACGTTGGAACAACTGGTTTTGTTGCATCATTAAATGGCAGCTCGTGGTTGAAAGTCGAGACGTTCAAAACGAGAAACTCGATGACGGTAGGCCTCCACAAAGGCCCACTTAGCTTTGATGATGTAATTGAATTGAATCACTTTGTTTTTTCATTTGAGACAAGGAGAGAACGTGATCGCGAGACGTGGACAACGTTAGAACAACCGGGTCGCTTATTGAATTGAATCACTTTGTTTTTCCATTTGAGAAAGGGAGAGGACGTGATCGCGAGACGTGGACAACGTTAGAACAACCAGTTCGCTTGTATCATTAAAATGGTAGCTTGTGGTTCAAACCTCAATGTCGAGACGTAAAGACCGAGAATTCCAATAATTTTGCAATTTTGGATTTACTTTTAACTTTTGAACCCAGGATAGACAAATGCTATACCCAATAAGTATTACTGAAAGAGAATTGAGAAGAGAATCTATGTACAATAGCGGTGGCATTTAATGGTGATGTATCAGTAAAGTACATTGAAAGAGAATTTCGAAGAGAATCTATGTACAATAGCCGGTGGCATTTAATGGTGATGATATCAGAAAAGTACATTGAAAGAGAATGAATGTGGTTCCATAACGCTGCCAAAATGTGGTAATAGGAGACGGCAGTTCATAAATATGAGACTATAGCATATTTAATGCTTCTGATATGGGGTTTTATAACCCCATATAACACGTCTCTTGCGTTTTTTTCTCTCTCATCACCGCGCTATATGGGGTTATAAAGCCCCCTTGTTAGCGGCATTAAATATGCTATAGTCGCATATTTAGGAACTGCCGAGACATAGGAGACCAACTTCAGCAGCAACATGTTCAAGAATTATCCTATGATTCCCTTAGTTCTTCATCTCATGAAGAATTACAAGCACATATGCAAGAATGCTCAGACTCAGAAGCTACATTTTATTCTCTTTCTTGTACAACCTCAAACATTTTTTCCTCTACTCCGTTTTTTTGCAAACAAACATATTTGTAAAAATAAATCTTATTAAACAACATATTTTTATATTTATCATCTATGTGAGGGATGATAAGAGGTCCAAGAATTTCAACTAGATTTTCCTTAATCTTTGTTTTTATATCTTCACAAGATAGATTCTTGAACTTTTTAACCAAAGCCATTTCTATTTCATTTGTACTTGGATAATAAAATTCACAAAAATAAATCCATTGGCTATTTTGTTCCATCCAAGCTTTTCAATTTTTATTGTTGACTTTGTTGATTGTTGACCTATCTTTCTTCGAATAGTTTTCATTTCTTCACAGTATCTATACTCTCGCTGATGAGTATATAGATCCCAATTAAACATTTTCTTATACCATTCATTTGAGGGATCATAAGGACTTATTCCTTTGTATATCTTAAGAAATTGAATGATTTCTTCATCAGAAAGAAGTTGTATTTTACTAGGAATCTTATTCCTAGGATCCAATCTCTAGCTGGGATTTCTTCTAGATATCCTAAGCCTTTTGTAGTAGATTTTGCTATTGATTGAAGCAAAATTTCTTCATGAGCTAAAAAAGGAGTACACTTTGTATATTCTGGATATCCTAAGCCTTTTGTAGTAGATTTTGCTATTGATTGAAGCAAAATTTCTTCATGAGCTAAGAAAAGGAGTACACTTTGTATATTCTTGTGTTTGACTTCCAGAACTTGGAACAAAACGAGTCATGTTTATTCTTCTTCTGTCTTTATCCTATTCTTCTTTTTCATGGGGTTTTGGAAGACTAGGATTTTGCTAACAAAAGCTAGGAGAACAATGAGGATGATTACATACAGATGGTTGTGGAAATTGTGGAATTTGGAATGCTGATTGCATATTAATTGTTCTAGGAGGAACAATATTTGAATTTGGAGACTGAAGATTTTGTGCAATCATATTTGATAACATATGCATGAATCTTGGATCAGAAGTAAGATCATATGAATGACTTGGTGATCCTTCAAGAATAGATGTAATAGAGGACATTTGTGGTTTTATTGCAGCTTTAGTTTTTATAGGGTTTTGTATAACAAGAGGAGGAGGAGGTCCACCATGCTCAGACTATGCATACTTTGATTAGGGAAAGAAACAAGTTCAAACAAGGCCATTATCTTCTGGAATAGAAGTTTGAGGAGTGATAAGCTGTGGACAAGGAGAAGTATGAATAGAAGCCCATTTTGATGGTAGTTTAAGATCTCGACGAGATATCATTTGAGGAGCAACAATCAGAAACTTGTTGGACAACAGAAGGAGTGGTCTTCTTATAAAATTTGATGACACATCGCCAATGAATAGCAACATTAGTGCTATTAGCTTCAAAATCATCATATCCATGTGTTTGGATGCGGAGCATTAGAGAATTGGTGGCATAGGAACATTTAAGTAAATAGAAAAATCTTCTTATAAAATTTGATGACACATCACCAATGAATAGCAACATTAGTGCTATTAGCTTCAAAATCATCATATCCATGTGTTTGGATGCAGAGCATTAGAGAATTGATGGCATAGGAACATCTAAGGAAATAGAAAAATCAGGAACACAGGACCAAGAAATTGGATCGTAGGCTAATGTTCCTTGACATCCTCCAATTAAAGCTTTATGAAAAGTTTTCCATTGGTGATCAAAAACACAAGAGAAGACAACAACGTCTTGACCTTTTCTATTTAGTGGTTGAATTCCAATTTGGATATGACCAAAATGAGCTAAATTGAGACCAGCTTTTAGTGCAGCTGTAAACTCAGATTGCTTCAAAATGTTAATTGTTTGAACTAGAGGAATATTACTAGAGGTTTGTAGAATTTCTTCTTTAACCTTATATCTCGAGTATTGTATAGTGTCTAATAATCCTAGATTTGTATAGACATCTTTGGGGTCTATTTTTGGTAAAGACTAAAAACCAGACTTACTTTGTTCATTTAATAATGTAATAGATTTATCATGGACGACAATGTGAAAACCAGATTGTATTTTTTCATTACATTCTGTTTCTTCTTCTTCTCTAAGAATTTCATCAAAACTTTTATCACTAAACTCATGAAGAAAACTTCGTGCTGGAGAAAAATTATCCATAACCAATACTTTCTAACGAAAGGAAGAAAATGGAAATACTTTCAACCTTACTCTGATACCAACTACAAAACCCACACAGCGAAAGCGAGAATGTGGAAATGCGGAAATATACAAGATCCATGATTGATACTTTAATCACAGAGAGGGAAGAGACTCTTCTATTGTGCAATCTAGCATCACTAATCTGTTTTTCGTCCAAATCTTATTTTGGATTCATTGCAACTAAATCTCATTCCCTAGGACTTAGATTGAGTTTTGGAAATTGATTGGACTAGTATTCCCAACCAGAATGTTGACGATAATAAGAAACACATATGTAAGAGTGATGGTTAGTTTAGACTTTATTATAAAAAACACATAAACTATAGTTATTGTTAGTTTAGACTTTGTTATCTGTTTGTTTTCTTGTTCTTAAAATGACATAAACCACTCTTGCATATATTGCAAGGAGACTTTGTTATTTGCTTGTTTTCTTATTCCTAAAATGACATAAACCACTTTGGTATATATTGTAAGGAGAATAAATCCATAGTAGTTAGCTAGAAAATAAATCATATAAAAATCAAGAAATAAAATTCTAAAAATGTTGATATTTTCATTAATGAAAACAAAACCTTTATACTAAAAATGTGTGAAAATGCTATGTCATATTATTTTAGTTTACTATATAATTAGCACTAAAAAAATATACCCAGAGCTACACACTATATATATATAATTTTATTTTTAAACTCGTTCGTATAAATTGTTATTTATTTTTAACGCATAATTAATATTTTTCGTATTACTTTTGAACTAGCAATATAATTTAGCATTTTGATTAAGCATATCTAAAGGACATTTATAACATTCTTCTCCTCGGAATATGTTTCCAGCTCGCATGATCTCATGTGAAAGAATGCTTATTATATATTGATTCTATTAATAACCAAAAAAAAATGTTTAGAATCACGAAACCAACTTCCATTCTTATGTTATTGTATTTTATGTCTCAATATAGTAAAATCAAAGTTAGTTCTAAAGTTATTTTCATTCATTTTAAATGTTTTCTTTCAATAAATTGTCATTAGGTTAAACTCCATCATATAAAATCAATAAATATAATCATTACGCGTGTTAATGTTCATGTTCCACATATTGAATGATGCATAATGTCTTTCCATTATAAACCAATCCTTGATTGGTAGAAGTAGATACACATGTTTTATTGGTCCAATTCAATATCTAACAAGAACCTTGTCAAATAGACTACTATGATTACTAATGGGATTTCTTATTGAAAATGGAGGATATATAATATTGGGATTTCTTATTGAAAATGGAGGATATATAATATTAATGGGATTTCTTATTGAAAATGGAGGATATATAATATTGGGATTTCTTATTGAAAATGGAGGATATATAATATTTGAATGATAGTATAGAATAATATACTCTATATTATGAATGTGTATTAAATGTTGCACACTCATACAATCAATTTAATCACCCAAAACAATAATGATTAGATTATATTACATGGAAAATTAGGTAGAAGGAACAATATAGGATAGAAGCCATGTTAATGTGAATATGAATGGAAGAATTTCTCACTATTATGTTAACTAATATAAATTTAATTCGGTTGAACTCTAATATATATGAGAGATATAGGATTTTATATAGTAATATTGACTAGGAATAGTGATGGAGTTATTAATTAAAAAATTGTGTGTTGTGGAGTTTAGTCATAAATAGATTGATGTTTTCAATTTTTCTTTCCTTTTATTCATTTAGATTAAAAAGTGATTATACAAGTAAGAATTTTATCTTCTATGCTATGAGTCATACTAAAAGTTGTATAATCAAAAAATAATCTAATCACATAAGATGATGATGATCAACTTCTACTATGCATAACTTGAATGGAATAAGAAATAAAAAGCAACAATTAAAGAAGCCATATAACTATAAATATGAATGGAATAATTCCTTACATATATTCACTAAGCTAAGTTCTACTCCTATAAATGTCAATAGATATAAAACCTATAAGATTTTATAGAACATGATTAACCATACTAAATCATAGAGCTATCCACCGACAAACAATCTCATGTTGAATACTTACTTTCTCTCTAGAAACTAACATTACAAAAAGTTTCATTAGGTCACTGAAAGTGTGCTATTAAAAAAAAAGTTGTGAAAATAATAACCTGTAGTAAAAGTATGTGAATTACAATTATTATTTCTATTTTATTATTTTCGCAGAAATATTTAATAGTGATAATGGAGTATGATTTAAAAAATATATGACTAATTTTCTTTAAATGATGTAAAGCTAAGGAGTAGTACAATTTACACCATATATTCATTATCGTAAATGCTCTCAACAACCTAAAAGTACGCCAAGAGGACAGAAATAGTAACAGGGCACCCATCCAAAAAGAATTAGAATCAAAATGAAGGCTTATATCTATCTATTATTAGGAGGTCGTCTCCTTGCCTCCTGGACTTTTGTGGGATTGTGTAAAGCCGTTACATATCCATAAAAAATAAGATCATTTATATGAAGAATTAGTGATCTAAAAATTCCATGGTATGAAGAATTAGTGTTCGAGTAGTCTTCGTAAATGGATTTTAGTTTTTATTGTATCATTTAGCCAATTATATGGCTCGTATGTTCTAGGTAATGATGGATCTGAGCCGTCCATAAACATATCATTCAATCAAGCCGCCTTTTTCATTCTTCAAGTAGCTTTGGCTTGTCATGTGGTGGAGTTAATGTTTAAGATTAAAACCATTCACATTTGAGTTTTGTGGGATAGGTATGATTAATGCTTCTAGGTGTGATTAATGCATCTATCTTAATAAACCAAGTGAACGTGAAGAGTGATGGCTCAGACCATCATGATGTACATGGTAAAGTCAGAGTGGAAATGACTACTCACAAATTTGTTTAAGTAAGTTTATATGTTTAATTATAACCGTTTAAAAAATTATATCAATAAATAAAAATTCCACTCATAAAATTTAGTATATAATATGAAAATAATTTTGTTTTCAAAATTAAATTGATTAACCTGAACTTTTTAAAAGATAATTTGAAGACCTTGTAAATTCAGAGTAAATAATTTGCCATCAACGTAGCATGGTTATATGCAAATTTTCCATCAACGTAGCTTGGGTCTATTCATATAACCAATAGTTATGTAAAGTTAAATATAGTTGTTGGGAGATATTCATATAACCAATAGTTATGTAAAGTTAAATATGGTTGTTGGGAGATATTAATAATGTGGGATTAATAATAATGGAAAAAAATAATGTAAAAAATGATATAAATTTATCGTAATTTTATTTTTAATTGAGTGGAGAGATTTATTATACAATTCAACTGAAGGTTGTGTAAGTTTGTCTATCTATAAGTTTCCTTAAAAAAATAAAAAAATAATATTGTAAATAGAAAAATAATGTAAACTTTAATAAAAACGAATATGTTGTAAACTAATTAGAAGTAAAAAAGATGCGTCCATAGTAAGCTTAAGCTTTATACTTTTCAAAGCAAGTTTCAACTTTATACTTTTCAAAAATATTTCAACAAACCATTTAAATAAACTATTTGAAGATCTATGTTAACTAATTGAGCCGAGATGAGAGATGTATAAGTCTATCAATCTATCCATTCCCTTTAAAATAAAATAAAAATGTAGTTGTAAATAGAAAAATAATGTCAATAAACTATGTAAAGATCTATGTTAACTCATTGAGCCTAGATGAGAGATGTGGAAGTCTATCAATCTGTCCATTAGTTTTAAAATAAAAATAAAAATATGGTTGTAAATAGAAAAATAATGCCAACTATAATAAAAAAGATGAATATGTTGTAAAGTAATCTTATACTTTTCAAAAGTATTTCAACGAGATATTTAAATAAACTATTTGAAGATCTATGTTAACTAATTTTTTTCAATATCAACTTCATATATATCTATATAGAAAAAATTTGTTAAAATAAATCTTTTTGATGTTGTATACAAAAAAGTATTCAATGTGGGTTATCGATAAAATATTTTAATATGAATTAACATTGACATATACCTAAAAATACATTAATAATAAAATAATCATTTTAATTTGGATTTACATTTAAAATATTTTAATGTCAGTTATGTATGTATGATATATCATTTGAAAAAGGTATGTATATATCATGAAAAAAATAAGTTTTTATGATTAAAACATTCATCTGGTCCTATATATACTCTATTTACCATTTAAAAATAAAATTTAAACAATTAATTTTTTTACTCTAAAGAAGTTTGTATATGAAGAAATTTGATCCCTCTGGTTGAGCCCAGAGACTGATTCTACAACCCAGTATGAGGGATGTGTAAGTCTGTTCATCCATGTTCATTTAATATATATATATATGTGTGTGTGTGTGTGTGTGTGTGTGTCATGTTTTAAATAGAAAAACAACATTGGCTATAATAAAAAATGTGAATATGTTGTAAAGTAATTAGAAGTAAAAAAAGTAAGAAATTTAAATTTTATGCTTTTCACAAATATTTCAAGAAGGGATTTAAATAAACTATTTGAAAACCTATGTCAATATCAACTTCCATTATATCTATTAAAATTGGAAAAAAAAAAAATATTAATTTTTTTTTTTTCTAATGTTGTATATTAAAAATATTCAATTGTGAATTATCAATTAAAATATCTTAATTACAATAACTCTTGACATATACTTAAAAAGACATTAATAATAAAAAACCTTTTTAATTTGCATGTACATGTTATGTAAAATATTTTAATGTTTATTATGTATATATTATATATC
>APFE031047584.1:0-112698 GCA_000404065.3 Pinus taeda | reverse complement strand
TATCATGAGAAAATTAAGTTTTTATGGTTACAACGTTTATTTGTTCTTATATATATGCTACTTAGTATTTAAAAGTACAAATTAAACAATGAAATTTGATCCCTCTCATTGAACCGAGAGGCTCATTTTACAACCAAGTACAAGAAATGTGTAAGTTTGTCCCTCCGTCTATTCCTTTCAAAATCAAAATAAAAATTATATTCAAAATAGAAAAATAGTGTTGGCTCTAATAGGAAAATTATACTTTTCAAAAAATATTTCAATTGTATCTTTGTCCATTCCCTTTAAAATAGAAAAATAATGTTGGCTATAAATAAAAGTTTAACCTAATTTCAATAAGAAATTTAAATAAATTATTTGAAGATCTATGTTAACTAATTTATGTAAACTACATAGGAAAAAATGTTGAAATAAAATATTTTAATATCGTATATAAAAAAATATTCAATGTGGGTTATCAATAAAATATTTTAATACAAATTAATATTGACATATACTTAAAAATACATTAATAATAAAAAACCATTTTAATTTAGATATACATGTTATGTAATATATTTTAATGTCAATTATGTAGATGTTATATATCATTTAAAAGAAATTATGCATATATCATGAAAAATTAAGTTTTTATGGTTAAACTATTTATTTAGTCTTATATATACTCTATTTAACATTTAAAAATATAATTTAAACAACTAAATTTTACACTTGAAAGAAATTTGTACCTGAATAAATTTGATACCTCTCACCTCATAAAATGGATCTATGTGGAGAAATATTTAAAAATAATAATTATAATCTATATTATTATGAATGTTAAAAGATTTTTCAGTGATATATATATATATATATAAACCAGTTTCAAACCATTAATGCGGCTCATCTTGAGAACAAGAAAAGAAAAAAAAATCATAACATTACATTAAATAAATAAGAAAAAGAAATCATAACATTAGATTAAATAAATAAAAATAAATGTTTTCTATCTGTATATGCATATAAACGTGGCATTTATGTATAAAAATTAATCAAAATAGATTCCGCTAATATATAAATGAAAACGTGCACAAGCAGGTATCATCAAGCTAAATTTGCATGGAAAAATGGTGCACACAATATTGGAAGAATGGTTCAGACAATATTGGATAGTATGTTCTGTAACGTAACAGCAGAGTTCAATGTTATCCTATGAAAATTTAGCTATACGTAAATTATTTTATTACCAACCAAATTACTTTGTTATCCATCAAATTCCATCCCTGAATTATTGCCCGTCAAATTCCATCCCTGCACTCCAGCAACACCAAATTATAGAAATTACATCCGCATTAAAATTTGGCCATCGCAATCGATATCTGTCTTTGTTATTGTGAGATTTGGTGAAAGTCGGTGTTCGGTTTAAGGTACGTAGTGGCCCATAAAAATTAGGCAAGCCGCTGCCTGTGGCTGGTCCCTGCTTCCTTGATACCTTAACACAATCGTCCACAAGTCGGCGCAACGTCAAACGACAACAAGGGTAAAGCCACACGTTAATCGTACGGGTTGGCATCCTACCAAGAGGCACGTGAATTTCTTTCTCTATTTGAATTGAATCGTCTCGTTTTCATTTGAGCAACAAAGGAGACGTGACTTGTTCTTCGCAGATCTATGGCGAGACGTGGACACCGTTGGAACAACTGGTTTTGTTGCATCATTAAATGGCACCTCGTCGTTGAAAGTTGAGACGTTCAAAAGGAGAAATCCAATGACAGTAGGCCTCCAGAAAGGCGCACTTAGCTTTCATGATGTAATTGAATTGAATCACTTTGTTTTTTCATTTGAGACAGGGAGAGGACGTGATCGCGAGACGTGGACAACGTTAGAACAACCGGTTCGCTTATTGAATTGAATCACTTTGTTTTTTCATTTGAGAAAGGGAGAGGACGTGATCGCTGTAAAAATAAACCTTATTAAACAATCTTTTGTCAATTATGGGAAGAGAAATTTCACAATCCAAATAAGATATATGCTTCTTGGTCAAATAGATTTTATTTCCTCACAAACAATTTAAGGCCGTTTTAACAATTTTTTGAATTCTAATTTTTTTAGAATACAAAATTTGAGGAAAGGTTTCCATATCTAAGCTTGATAAATTTAGGTTAATTTAATTTGTTTGGATATACAAAATCTGTGATAATCTGATATTTTAAATATGTTAAATCTGTGTAAGATAAATGTGATCAATTTACCACACATATTTAATATAGGTCCAATGTGAATGATATTTAGAAACATGTATTTCCTTATTTATGGTCAATGTTAATACAGTAGAGTGTTAATAATTCAAATGTTGAAAAACGATGAAATAAAAGCCTTAAATTGTAATACCCCCATCTACCCCATAGCACATCCTAAGGATAGATGAAGGTATTTGATCATGACCCGACCTCTAAAGTCATGTTATGGAAATGGGGTCTTAAAAATTTTGTCAGTTTTCAAACTCCTCAAAACTAAAAACTAACACAACCATTGTGTTTGGTTTAGTGAAACCTTTCTAGCAATATAAAATTTAGTGAAATTGTCTCTCGGATCAAATATATGGTTGTTTAAGTCGAGTCATTAAACCACTACCATGTCAACAATGTGCACCCACGTGGCAGTCCTCCATCCCCTGTTGGAGGTTCATGTGGTCATGTTCTACCCAAGTGTCATAACTTGTCCATGTGGGATTGCCACATCACTGGAGTCATACTCCCAATTGGTCCAACCCCCTTTAACATAACAAGTTCACCCTTTCCCATTACTCGCTATCTTTGCCTCGATCAGTCATTATTCTCGGTGCGAAGTGAAAACTCACAAAATGTAAATCCACAGCGAGGTGGCGAATTTCTTGTCACTCGACTCTCACAACTTCACCCTCTGTCTATTACTCATGTCACCTACCATTTCTACAACGCAAGACAAGGTTATGCACAAAAATTGATGAGAGGTCTCTTCAATCTCAGTCAGCATCATCCTCAACCCTTTCTTATCATGCTCCATCACAGTCGTCCAGAGATTCTGAGATCCTGGGACCAAGATAATGTCATTCCAATGTTATTCCCTCCATGTGGCCTCTTCTAGTAGTGTCACGCGTCACTTAATTTTGAACCCATTGACCCTATGATATGGTCTATTGTTGTTGCCATGTGGCACGCCACCATGGAAGGATGTCAACCTTGAGCCATATCATATCACCATGTGGCCTAAATCCCACTAGCCCTTCCCTTCACACAAAAACTACAATTTCACATTATAATGATTTGGTCCCTTTTCTCTTTTACAATTTATGGCCTTAAGCCCTCCATCCTTGAACTTTTCGTCGTTAATTGAGTTTGTATGCCACCACACAACCCTTAGGCCTAATACAAGAATTCTTTACAGAACTTGTCACAGAAATTTTTGTCTCGTCCTCAATCTCTTGCCACCAAATTTTCGCACACCTTTGAGGGCT
The DNA here is from genome assembly GCA_000404065.3 of Pinus taeda. NCBI lineage: Eukaryota > Viridiplantae > Streptophyta > Pinopsida > Pinales > Pinaceae > Pinus > Pinus taeda. The sequence goes on along the minus strand of APFE031047584.1, from coordinate 109,223 downwards.
CCCTAGGGTTCGAGATCACAAGGTCCCAAGATGGTAAAGGATCCTCCATAACTTAACATGAATTTCTCCATCCCTGAGTCGTTAATCTCAGCCTAGCTCTCTATCGCACACACCATGTCTACCTCAAGTTGTTAGGGCTCTTTTCATTTTTGCCAGCGTAGTCTCCATGGATGGACTCATGATTAGTCATCCCTTTCTATAGCCTCAAAAAAATTGAGATTACTTAGTTTCTTTGCAAACAACCATACTTGTAAAAATAAATTTTATTAACTATTTTTTTTTTGGGTCAATTATGGGAAGAGAAATTTCACAATCCAAATAACATATAATGTTGCTAGATCTTAGAATTTTTTTATCCATATTGATAATGAGATTGTCTTTTAGATTAATCACATCATGAATATTTTGTCGATGTTTCGAACCATCTAATTTGGTTCATCCTCAAGGCAAAGGTGAAAAAATAAATGTTTCCAAATAATTAAATAACAAAGATTTATCTAGGTCCAGGGTTATTTGTTATGAATTAGTTGTTGGGAATTAGTTAGGAATTAGCTGTAACTAATTCCTAATAGTTAATTCCTAACTAATTCCCAACAACTAATTCATACCGGCTAACTCTCAACCCGGATGCATCTCTACTATTAAACCTTTGGAAAGATTAATTTTTTCACCTTTGTCCCGAGGATGAACCACATTAAATGGTTCGAAACATTGACCAAATCTTCATGATGTGATTAATCTGAAAGATAAAATCATTAACATATAATTTTGTTTATAAAATATATTTTATTCCTTCACTTATAATGCAATGCCACTAAGCCCATGATTGTTGAAATATGACATTGTAGAGTATGATTTATTTTTTCAGAATTTATAATTTATTAAAAGGGTTGAGATAAAAGTTTAGGAAATGTTTGCACCACTAAAGATTTCATTCCTCTAGGACCTTGATAAATCTATATGGCTAATTGTAACTAATTTGATTATTTTAAGTATGTTAATGTGTATAAGATTAATTTGATCATTTTAGTACACATACTTAATCCAACTCCAATATATGTGATATGTAAAATAGAAGGATGTATTTCCTTATGAAACATCCCATCTTGATATAGTGGAGTGTCAATAACTTGAATGATAAAAAATGATGAAATACAAATTTTGAATACAAGGTTACAATGTTACAGTGTTGAATGATTGAGAATGTGAATAATAGGAATTTAGTCAAATATAAATAGTTTACATTGTGATGAATCCCAATCTCCCTTCTTTTGTTTTTCTTGTAGTCACACATATTACTTTTGGATCGTTTCATATGGATCAAATAAAAAGTGATGTTGAAATTGTAGGCCATTCAAATATTTAATTCATGATATTGCATTAAAATTTATATTTTGTCTCTCGTGCTTATCAATATTAATAGTAGCCTTTTGCAATGTCAATCCTTATAACTTATGGATTGTTAAGCCCCAATCAAATTTCAAAGGAAGTTGTTTTCTTTTACCTCTTTTAATAGGTTAATATGAATTGTATAAGTGAGTGATTCACACTATGGTACTCGCATATAATTATGAGATCTGACTCAGCCATTTATGAGCATGTAAGTCCATTTGTTTGATGTAAACATCACTCAGACTCCAAATGAAATAAGTATCTAATATTCCATTTCTTCCTCATATTTTTTTATGTTATTAAACAAAGCTTATTATGATTTTGTATATCATTAATTGTCACAAAAAATGTATTGCCTAATCAAAGGAATATTTTACAAAAGTATCAAACTATGCATTCTTTAATTGATGTTTCGTTACTTACATTCATCAAAAAACATTGAAAATATTGTTTTCCTTGTTCTATGCATCTTGTCAAAAGATGGTATCAAGGGTCACAACTTTTGTGAATGAATTCCACAATTATTTTCAAGACCTTCAAATGCATATATAGATTTATCCATAACAGTTTGCAATTGTTCCAAATCATTGAAAATAGATTGTGATGGCATTTGTAGAAGCTCATAGTAGAGGATATTCATAAGAAAAACCTTTTGTTAATTGTGTTGTTGTATCATAATTTTTAGTGGAGAGCTAGCTTCCTTTACAGGGTTGCTAGCATGCTTATGATTGAAAAAATCATGATATATTGCAGGGAAACTTAGTGTTTGCATGGAAAAATTGCATGTGTTTGTTGTTTATCGTTACAAAGAGAAATGTTAATGTGTATGGTTGTAGTAGTACATCTAAATTTTGCATGGGGGAGTTATATATTTAGATTTGTTGTACTATTGACAGAGTTGAATTGCAAGTGTGTTTGTAGATGATTTGAGGTCATTTCTTGCTGCAAAATTCTTGCATATGTTGCATGGCACTATGAGCAGAATTGTTTAAGTGAGGTCATATGTGTTGATTTGGTTTCTTGAGAAAGCCATAGATTATGTATGCTACTAGTTGAGTCACTTAGAGTTTGTATGATGTTGATGAATTCAATTTTGTTTGGCTGAGATGATGTTGATGTATTGATAGTTCATTAGAATAAAATTGTTTTGGTTTTATGCAGGGGTTCAGTCTGAAACATTCTGAAATGTGTGTTATAAAACTAGCTCACAAAATGATAGAAAAGATAGATCAACGCCTTATAAATAAGCCTCTTCGAGGGGGAAACCTTCTTTACATTACACAAATGAAAAATTCTTAGACGGTACAAATGATAAGACCTCCTTTCTATATATAGGACTCTAAGGGATCATAATATAGTCAGAGCTAACATCACAATAATAATATAAGGGCACAACAATAACAATAGTGGGCTTTTATGGGACATAATAATAACAATATGGAGACTAAATGGGCACAACAATAACAATAATGGGCTTCTATGGGACACAATAATAACAATATGGAGACTACATGGGCACAACAATATAATAAGGGGGTTGCACTAAGAATAATAGGGGTTACACTAGTAGTATAGGGACCTAACATGCCCCTCCCCTTCAAAAAGTGTTGTCCCCAATGCTTAAGTAGTTATGGATTCTTCTGTATAAAGTTATCATCCATCGATGTGGAATCTTTAATGGTTAAGTTCTTCGACTTGATGAGATACTCTGAAATTGATCGATTTCGTAGTTGCCAATTTCTTGTTTTTGTGATTGCTTCAGGTTTTAATATGATTTTTCCTTCCTCGTCAAGTTCTTGCAATATTATTTGAACTGGGCTCTTCTGCAACTTTTGAATGAGTGGCCACACTTCTTCATCATTCTTCCATTCATCCCTTGCTTCATTTATCCAATCTGGTTGGATAATAGAAATAACACAAAATAATGCTTCCACATCCTCATCCTTTCTTGAGAGTGTGTTTGCAACAATATTTTGTTTCCCTTTTTCGTAGATGAGTTCAAAGTCATAACCCAACATATATGTGACCATTTTATCTATTTTCCATGAGATAATCTTTGTTCTAAAAAGTATTTAAGACTATCATGATCCATTTTTACCTTGAAGTGTCTTCCCATTTGGTAAGTGTAGAAATTTTGAATAATATGATACTTATTCACAGAGATTATCCTGATTATACACTATTTGCGGAATCATGCATAATACATAACCTCCTCTATGTTGATCATCAATTTTGCAGAATTAAGAAACAATCGCATGCACACATTGAAGCATCAATCACACATATCAACACAGTATATCATGGGGAAATCATGCAGTTGAAAACCCCCAACTATCTGTATATTATATTGATTGAGAACATGTAACAATACATAGTACAATACTCCTCACAAGTACTCAGTACTATCTCCATTTGTTACACACAAATTAGCTCAGATCTGAATCAATCACTGGCTTAAATCACCTCCGCTGCTTGCCTACCTCCATTGTGCAATCCTGCATGAGAATGGATGAGAATGAATGAACCAAACTCGTATTTTCCTTGTGTAACACTACGCAATCCTCATTGGCAATTTCAATCCACTGATTGTGCAAATCGCATGCACAACTATAGTCACAACTGACAACTGTCTTGCCCTTTTACTCATCTCTAACACTTGTCTCCACTGAACTGTCCATGCACTGAGTTAACTGATGTATTCCTCAGTTGATTTATGAGTTAATAATTAGTGCATTAATTAATAACTAATTCACACCACTCAAAACTAGTGTATTTGTTAATTAGACTAAATACAACTAGTTCAACTAAGTCAAACTGAACACAACCCCATCAACTCCTCATTCAACTCCACAAAACTCAATCACTGAAGTTCTAATTGAAGTCCTTCATGCAATATCTCAACTAACCCATTAGAAAAGTGTATTTCCTTCTAGCAGTTGCATGTGCCACATCTGTAGCTCGAACTGAAGTGCTCCAAGAGAATAATATAATGTTTATTGTCCAAATATTATTAAGAGCTAATAATATTTGACTGTTCTATTTTTGGCCTGGCAGTCTAAAAATAGACTCTGCCCATATGTCTAAAAATAAAGGTCCATCTATTTTTACCAACATGCCCAATCATCCACAAATATCATCCTACAACTCATAGACCATGATCCATATGTCTAAAAATAGACATAGTCTAAAAGTAGACTTTGTGCCAAAAATAGCCCGTGGGTCCACTTAGTGAAGGCGACTTCTTTTCACTAAGCTCCATCATCTTGTTGCATTTTCAACACTCCCTCTCAACAAGATATGGATTATCTACAACCCCTATCCTATCTCTGTGGTATTCGAATTTTCTCCTAGTGAGCACCTTTGTCAGGATATCAGGATCCTGATCCTCCATGGGAATATATGAAAGTAACATGATTCTCCGCTGCACACAATCTCTGATATGATGGTACCTGATGTCGATGTTCTTGGATCTATCATGAAATACTGGATTAGCCGAGAGTTTAATGCAACTCTGGTTATCACAGTAAATCACTGTAGGATCCAAGTGTGACCTGAACAAGCCAACCAGGATCTTCCTCATCCATGTAGCCTCGCATGTAGCCAAACTTGCTGCCATATACTCAGCCTCTACAGAACTGAGTGCCACCGATCTCTGCTTCCTGTTGTACCAAGAAACTGTTGTCAACCCGATATTGAAGATCCCTCCAGATGTGCTCTTTCTGTCTGTTGGGCTCGCTACCCAATCTGCATCCGTGAAGCCACATAACTTCACCTCATCCTCCTGTCTGTACCACAATCCATATCCCGATGTGCCTCTAAGATAATGCAATACATGCTTGCCTGCCTTCCAGAAGAGCTTGGTTGGCTTAACCATAGCTTCTAAAAGATGGTTAAGAGTGTATCATATATCAGGTAGTGTATTGACCAGATACATAAGTGACCCCACCAACTGTCGAAAAATAGTGGCATCCGCTACCTCCACTGAAGTAGTATCCTCCTTCCTCCAACCTCTAGGAAGGAACACAGTCTTCACCATTTGATGGATGTGCCACCCCATATGCATCACTTTGTAGATCCATCTCGAACCCACCACTGATTTCCCCTCCAGTCTTGGGACAATCTCCAATGCATTGTTTCTGACAATCGAATCATACTTTTCCACCATGGCATCTACCCATGTGGGATCCTCCACAGCTTCCTCGAAAGAGGATGGCTTAATCATGACATATTTTCTCACAAGAGCCATGTATCAAGTGTACCGATCAGGTGACTGTCTCTATCTGCGCTTTGCGTAGGTGGTCCTACAACCTTCTCTGCATCTTGAGCTAGTCGCTCAGCTTCTGTAGTGTGCTTTCACCCTCTGATGGTTGGCGCCGCATGAGTGGTCTCTTCCACTCCATGAACTTCATCTTGTGGCTAATCCACATCGTGAAGCTCATCCTTAGGAACTAATAGCTCCTCATTTGCACATAAGTGGGGGTCCCTCTTGAGCGAACACTTCATGGCTTTCTCCTCCTGAAATTTTATATCACGTCGCGCAATAGTCTTGCGACTGTCCGAAAAATACACACAATAGTTGTGGGGCATATCAGTGTACCCCACAAATATTCCATCCTCTGCGGTTGACTCCAGCTTCTTCCTGGCATCCTTTTTCACATGCATGTAAACAGGAGAACCAAAAATCCTCAAATGGGAAATTTCAAGCCTCTTACTAGAATAAGCCTCCTCGGGTGTACTCATGCCAAGTATCCTATGAGGACAACGGTTCTACACATATACTGCAATATTGCATGCCTTTTCCCACAAGTGAAAGGGTAGGATCTGATCATGCAACATCGCCCATGTAGCACCCACAATCATTCTGTTCTTCCGCTTAGCAACCTCGTTTTGTTGTGGGTTATGGGGAGCTATGAGCTCTCTTCGAATCCCTTCTGCATTACAGAAGTCCTTGGACTTGCCAAAGATGAATTCACCACCATTGTCACTCCTAAGAGCCTTCACCTTCTTCCCCGATTCCTTCTCAACCAGTGCTTTGAACTCACAGAACTTTGAGTATGGCTCACTCTTCTTATGCATGAAGAAGATCCACCACTTTCGGGAGAAATCATCAAAAAATAACATGTAGTACCCGTGCTTTGCTGTCAAAGCTACTCAGAAAGGTCCACACACGTCTGTGTGAATTCTCTTAAGGATCATCGTGGCCCGACTATCCTTCTCATGAAAGGTGGCTTTCACAAACTTTCCCAAGGTGCACCCCTTGCACTGATTTGATTGTGCAAGAGTGCCTTTAGGAAGCCCAGTAGAAATCTGTTGCGGTATCTTCAAGGCGCCATGGTGAAGGTGGCTCAGTCTCCAGTGCCACAGCTCGCCATCATCCCGGCTCACCACTCCTTTTGTCTTGCATGTCATTGTTGCGCAGCCATCTACATGCAACTAATAAAGGTTCTTGACTTGAACCCCTATCTTCCGAGTTTCTCCAGTTGTCTTACTACACAGGAAAGCCTTTCCCTCGCTGAAAGCAACATCATATTCCTTGTCTTCTAACATCGCCACGGAGATAAGATTCTTCTTCAATCCTGGAACATGCATCACTTCCTTCAATACAAAGGGTTTACCAGACTCCCTCTCAAAGGAAATGGTATCGATACTGGTCACATTGTATCTACCATCATTGCCCATCTCAATGTGCACTCCAAGATCTTTCTCATCTAGATCAGAAAATAAATCTCGATCTCCTGTCATGTGAAAAGATGCACTAGTATCCAAGAACCATGCCGATCCCATCACACTTGTACCAAGCATGCGATCAGCAAAAAATCTAGCTCAAACTGTGAGGCTAAGGCCTCTCCCGCTACAGATCCAGCAGCTTGCTTAGTTTTCTTCTTCTGTGGACAATTTGTGGCATAGTGTCCATGCTGGTGACAGTGAAAGCACTTCACCTTGGACATGTCCTACTTCTTGCCTTTTGCATCGGAATGACAAGATTTCTTGTTATTCCCCTTCTTTGCTTTCGTAGCCAAAGCACAATTTTCTTCATCAGATGCCTTTGATGAAGATCCGTCCCTAGTATTCCACCTGATCTCCTCTTGCACAAGATCTGACCAAAGTCTGTCCCATCCTAGCAATTTCTCCCAACCATTGACAGAGTCCTAATAGGAATGCCAACTCTTCGGAAGACCAAGGAGTGCCAATATCACCAAGTCCTCATCATCAACAGTCACCCCCACACTTCCCAGCTCATCCCGACATTGGGTGAACTTCGTGAGATACTTGGGCATAGTGTCGCCTTTCTCACACTTTATGTTTCTGAGTTTATCCTTGAGCGCCAACTTCCTCTGGTCGCTCTTGCTTTGGAATAGATCTGTCAACGCTTTCCACATCAAGTATGGAGAAGCCTTTCCATGGAGGTTGGACACAATGTGATCCCTCACACCCTCCAATAGAATCCTTCAACACTTTGCTGTCTTCTTTTGCCAATCCCTGACTTGAGCAGCATCAGTAGGTTTTGGACATCTACATCTATGAATTCCTTCAACCCATTGTCATCTAACACTACCTCCATCTTGTCCTTCCATGCAATATAGTTCGAGTTGCCCTCAAGGGCATACTCCAATCACAATCCATTGAAAGACATTTCAACTTTGACACCAAGAAAACACTGCTGCAAATTCGAATTCCACCAGCTCAAAACTCAATTGCTTCTGATCCAAAATTCATGAGAACAAGGTATTTCTTGTACAGAGATCGACTGTATGGGCATTCACTAGATATCTCACCTTCCAAAAGAAGGATGAATCCAAAGGCTACCTGGCCTCATTACAGACTCTGCCTGAAGAAATAAAATGTAAACACTTTCTGAATAATAGATCCAATGATCAATCCTGGCTTTGATATCCTATAGAAGTTTTTCTACAAATCAACCAGCTCTGATACCATGTAGAAATTTTGAATAATATGACACTTATTCACAAATATTATCCTGATTATACACTATTTGCGGAATCATGCATAATACACAACCTCCTCTATGTTGATCATCAATTTTGCAGAATTAAGAAAAAATCACATGCGCACATTGAAGCATCAATCGCACATATCAACACAGTATATCATGGGGAAAGAATGCAGCTAAAAACCCCCAACTATCTGTATATTATATTGATTGAGAACATGTAACAATACATAGTACAATACTCCTCACAAGTACTCAGTACTAGCTCAACCTGTTACACACAAACTAACTCAGATCTGAATCAATCACTGGCTCAAATCTCCTCCGCTACTTGCCTGCCTCCACTGCGCAATCCTGCATGAGAATGGATGATAATGGCTGAAACAAACTCGTATTTTCCTTGTGTAACACTATGCAATCCTAATTGGCAATCTAAATCCACTGATTGCACAAATCGCATGCACAACTATAGTCACAACTGAGAGTTGTCTTGCCCTTTCACTCATCTCTAACACTTCTCTCCATTGAGCTGTCCATGCACTGAGTTAACTGATGTATTCCTCAGTTGATTTATGAGTTAATAATTAGTGAATTAATTAATAACTAATTCTCACCACTCAACACTAGTGTATTTGTTAGTTATACTAAATACAACTAGTTCAACTAAGTCAAACTGAACACAACTCCATCAACTCCTCATTCAACTCCACAGAACTCAATCACTGAAGTTCTAACTGAAGTCCTTCATGCAATAGCTCAACTAACCCATTAGAAAAGCATATTTCCTTCTGGAAGTTGCATGTGCCACATCTGTAGCTCGAACTGAAGTGCTCCAAGAGAATAAGATAATGTTTATAGTCCAAATATTATTAAGAGCTAATAATATTTGACTGTTCTATATTTAGACTGGTAGTCTAAAAATATACTCCGCCCATATGTCTAAAAATAGAAGTCCATCTATTTTTACCACATGACCAATCATCCATAAATAGCATCCTACAAATCATAGACCATGATCCATATGTCTAAAAATAGACTTTGCGCCAAAAAGAGCCTGCGGGCACATTTAGTGAAGTCGACTTCTTTTCACTAAGGTCCATCATCTTGTTGCATTTTCAACACTCCCTCTCAACAAGATATGTATTATCTGCAACCCCTATCCTGTAACTCTGGAATGTTTTGCATGCAACACATCTACCCGGTCCACTTGCTCCAACAACACTTGATACAAAAACACTCCCAACTGACCCCTCTGTTGGGCTAGGAACATACTCTGATGTTGAAGCTCTACCTGCTGCTGACAAGTGCTCCCTCTCTGACATCTGTGCTACTGCAACATATCCATGCATCTCGCACCATTGCACACCTCTCTGTGCCACCTAGCACTGTGCAAAACACATGTGCCTCTCATATTGCTGCAGCCTGCTAGCTATGCGTTGTCCTAGGATTCCCTGCACTGTCGCTCTCTTTGCCGCTCCATCCGCATCTGTCACTACCTAATTAGTCAGTTCTTGCTACTCCACATTGGGGCTCCTGTAGCAAGGTCTCATCCAAGAGGTTGGGTACCTCAAGGATCCTGGCCCTCCTCCTTGGGACGATCACTTTATATCGCCCCAGCTCCTACTTGGAGGTATGGATGCATGTGATCCCTCAGCCCACCTAGCTCGAAGTTTCCCCCTACTCCGTCTTTGCATGGGTAGATGTCTCTACTCGATCTCCACTCAGCTTCCCTAGTTGTGGTTGCTCCACAACCTCCTGAAGCTGCTACACCAATCGTGGCTCCTCCACCATTGTCTGAAAATTCTTCTGGCTCTGCATGTTGAGAGGTAATATATCCTCCCTTTCAACCACCAAGTCTCCATCAGTTGCCTTGCTGCTCAAGGCTTTGCATGCATCTTGAACCTCAAAAGCATACAGGTTCTTGACCCGTGAACCAATCTACTTCACCTGTCTAGTGATGATGTGTATAAGGAAAACCTTTCCCTCTCTAAATACTACATCATAGCCTCTGTCTTCCAGCATTGCGATCAACACCAAGTTTCTCTTGAGTCATGGTACATACTTGACATCGGTCAAGATAAAGTGAGATCGATGCTCCCTCTGAAAAATAACTGTGCCTACACCTGAGACACTATACTTCTCATCATTACCCATCCCTATGAGTATCTAGAGATCTTTCTCCTCCAAAGTACTGAACAAACTTTGTCACCGGTCATGTGGAAAGAAGCTCCATTGTCAAGAAACCAACCACTTCCCATCATGGATGAAACCATGCATGTGAAGAGTGTGAAATCCAACTCAAACTGTGAAGCAAGTGCCTCAACTTTAGATCCTTCCCCGGATCCCTTCTTGGATTTCCTCTGTGGGCAATTTGAGGCATAATGGCCCACCTCATGACAACGAAAGCATCGCACTTTCGATTTGTCAACCTTCTTCGTCAGATTCCTTTGATGAAGATCCGTCCCTGGTATTCCGCCTAATCTCCTCTTGCACAAGATCCGACCAAAGTCTTTCCCATCCTGGCAATTTCTCTCGACCATTGACAGAGTCCTGATAGGAATGCCAACTCTTCGGAAGACCAAGGAGAGCCAAGCTCACCAAGTCCATATCATCGACAGTCACCCCCACACTTCCCAGCTCATCCCGGTATTGGGCGAACTTTGTGAGATACTGGGGCATACTATCTCCATTCTCACACTTAGATGTTTATGAGTTTATCCTTGAGCACCATTCCACTAGCTCAAAAGCATCACACTTTCGATTTGTCAACCTTCTTCATCAGATTCCTTTGATGAAGATCCATCCCTGGTATTCCGCCTGATTTCCTCTTGCACAAGATCCGACCAAAGTCTTTCCCATCCTAGAAATTTCTCCTGACCATTGACAGAGTCCTGATAGGAATGCCAACTCTTCGAAAGACCAAGGAGAGCCAAGCTCACCAAGTCCTCATCATTGACAGTCACCCCCACACTTCCCAGCTCATCCCAACATTGGGTGAACTTCGTGAGATATTGGGGCATACTATCTCCATTCTCACACTTAGATGTTTCTAAGTTTATCCTTGAGTGCCATTCCACCAGCTCAAAACTTAACCGCTTCCGATCTAAAATTCGTGAGAACAAAGTATTTCTCGTACAGAGATCGACTGTATGGGCATTCACCGAATATCTCACCTTCCAAAAGAAGGATGAATCCAGAGGCTACCTGGCCCGATTACAGACTCTGCCTGAAGAAATAAAACCTAGTCATTTCCTGAATAATAAATCTGATGATCAATCCTCGCTTTGATATCCTGTAGAAATTTTTCTACAAATCAACCAACTTTGATACCATGTAGAAATTTTGAATAATATGACACTTATTCATAGAGATTATCCAGATCATACACTATTTGTGGAATCATGCATAATACATAACCTCCTCTACGTTGATCATCAATTTTGCGGAATTAAGAAACAATCCCATGCGCACATTGAAGCTTCAATCACACATATCAACACAGTATATCACGGGGAAAGCATACATCTGAAAACCCCCAACTATTTGTATATTATATTGATTGATAACATGTAACAATACATAGTACAATACTCCTCGCAAGTACTCAGTACTATCTCCACCTATTACACACAAACTAGCTCAGATCTGAATCAAATCACAGGTTCAAATCTCCTCTGCTGCTTGCCTGCCTCCACTGGGCAATCCTGCATGAGAATACTGATGAATGAATGATCCAAATTTGTATTTCCTCATTGGCAATACTCAATCCATTGATTGTGAAAATCACATGCACAACTATAGTCACAACTGACAGCTGTCTTGCCCTTTCACTCACCTCTAACACTTGTCTCCACTGAACTGTCCATGCACTGAGTTAACTGATGTATTCTTTAGTTGATTTATGAGTTAATAATTAGTGAATTAATTAATAATTAATTCACACCACTCATCACTAGTGTATTTTTCAGTTAGACTGAATACAACTCGTTCAACTAAGTCAAACTGAACACAACTCCGTCAACTCCTGATCCAACTCCACAGAACTCAATCACTTAAGTTCTAACTGAAGTCCTTCATGCAATAGCTCAACTAACCCATAAGAAAAGCGTATTTCATTCTGGCAGTTGCATGTGCCACATCTGTAGCTTGAACTGAAGTGCTCCAAGAGAATAAGATAATGGTTATAGTCCAAATATTATTAAGAGCTAATAATATTCGACTGTTCTATATTTAGACTGGCAGTCTAAAAATAGACTCTGCCCAAATGTCTAAAAATAGAAGTCCATCTATTTTTACCAACATGACCAATCATCCATAAATAACATCCTGCAACTCATAGACCATGATCCATATGTCTAAAAATAAACATAGTCTAAAAATAGACTTTGTGCCAAAAATAGCCTGCAGGCACACTTAGTGAAGGCGACTTCTTTTCACTAAGCTCCATCATCTCGTTGCATTTTCAACATAATATGGAAAACATTTGTAGAAAAGCAAAGGTATGTACAATATTACAAGTCTTAACATAGTCAATTCAAAATTATGAATCCTAATAATATAGGAACCTAACAGTGGCTCCACTTGGGGATGACACCTCCTTGTGAGATGTTAAGAACTCTAAGACTAGTGTCCTGATCCATTGGGCTGATCCCAAGCTTGCAAATGCTTTGTTATACAATCTTTGTGACTGAAAATATCGAACTGAAATCTAAACCTTTTCTAAAAACTGACATCTGACACATGTTGTACTAAATATGTTTTGAAATAAATTGATGCTGAAAAACTAAATTTAATCAAACTAAAATCCTACCTACCTACTCTAATCACCTATCCAACTGTTGGTTAGGTAAAATGAAATAGCCAATGCAACCATTCAAGCATCATATACATTGGTGGATTTTGTTGCTTGTGCTTGTTTGTGATTAAAACTGAAATTCTACAACCCAATATAAGCTTGTCAGCAAATGAGAAGATAAGGAAATATTTGATTTCCTTTGTTGACTCTAAAAACTGTACAAAATGATCTTCCAAAATATATACACTATTGCTCAACTGATTTAAGCAACTGTACATCCGTTTTGGATGGCCTCCATGCCATGAAACTGAAATGTCACTTTCACCTTTATCACACTGCATATTTTCAGACAAGCTTTGCGATGATATTTCTACTGACTGAAATGTTTGACTGATGACAATTATATCATATTGATCCTAAACCTCATTGTTAGCTAATGAAGAAAAATTCTGATTGCATTCACTATCCAACACATCAGCTATGGGATCATAAAAAACTTGGAAGGATTGCTGCAACTTATTGCATATAGGTTTGAATGGAACTTCATAGATTTCTACAAGCTGCTCATCCTTTTCTTTAGACATTTTATACCACATTTCCTTTAAAACTTGAAATAATTCAAAATATAGTGGTATAGAAGTTTCTTGTATTACTTGATCAGGTGTTTCAATGGAATTTGACAATTGTAGTTGTGAAACTAAAGAATCTCAATCAAGAGTTCCATTGTCTTCTTTGTTATCAATAACAATAGCAAAAGACTGTTGATTTTTTATTTCTTTAAAGTTTTATTCGATGAACTGAAATGAAGCAAAAAAAAGAGGCAAAAAACCTTCACTTATTTCCAAATTTTCTGCACTTCCTTCCTCATTTTCGTAGTTGATATGAATATGCTAATCACTATTTTCAAGTTGCTGAAATTGAATTTCCTTATTTCCCAAATTAGCTTCTGATTGCTTTGTAGAGCTTGCTTGAGTTTGAAGAACATAATTATCATCATACTAATCATACTTAGGAACATCATTAAAAGAAGGAATGTCATTAAACATACACATTAGATCAGTACATTCCTCTTCCACATATTGATCTACAAATGCATTTTCTAATCTATGGTAGTTGGAATTAGCAGGAATTTGTTCATGACTATCAACCTCTTCTTTTTCTGGAATAAATAGGTCATGGTGATCTTGCACAAACAATTCATCTTTCATGGTGACCTTTTGTATCTTTTCCTCTATTTTTCTTACCAAAATGTCGAGTTTTACCTCTGCAATGTTGTTCTTATCTGCTTCTGCTTTCAACTTTTGTTTTCTAATTTGCATATTAACTTCTACGTCTAATGCAATGTTCTGCATTTGTTCAAGATTTTTTTGAGTTCTTTTCTCTTAGCTGTAATTCTATTTTTGGATCAGATGCTTTTGGATAATTCAAGAGAGCTAAATCAAGAGGAGGTCTTATATTTGATGGCAATGAATAATAGATTTGATTAAATTTGTCAGAAAATTGTTGTATTATTTCATTTGGCTATCTTTTCAACTGATTATATTCTTCTATGGTCACAAAAAGATTGACTTTGATTATTCATCTATCAAGGAAAATTTTGACAAATTGTTGGAAATTTGAGATGCTTGCCATAGATAGATTCTTGAACCAACTCTCTACTCTACTTTGCAAAGAAAGAGAAAAAATCTTGATTCTAACATCATCTTCATCAATCTCAAATAGGTCCAGATAATTCTCAAATCTTTGAATATGCTTTTGGGTAGTGATACCATTCTCTCCATCAAAATTGGGGAGATATTTGTGATAGTATCAGCGGTATCATGGAGTATAGGAGGGAAGATGAGTGGTTTATACCTATCAGGAACTTTACAAGGTATAGGAATATGTACAGGGATTGTTAGATTAGTCTTGATTGTTTGTGGCTTCTTAATCAAAAATTGATCATCATAAGATTCAAAAGGAAGCGGCTCAAATGGGTAAGGAGAATTTGTATTTACAATCTTCAAAGGAAAATAATCAAAAATTAATCTAAGATCTTCTGTAAAATAAAATATACATTGAAAAACCTTCTTGATGAGAAAGAACCTGGTGTCTTGGATAACAATCCAAGTTAGAAACATGATATTCCCATATTGTTCTTTCAGGTTCATTCCTCCAGTGGAGTCTTAATTGTGAAATTGATTTGGAGATGGAGTCGCGAGGTGGATGATTTTAACCTTTGTGTGTCTGATCACTGCCCACCATCATAGATCAGATCTGATCTTTGTATAATATTTCTGAATAAAATTTTCCCCAGTATGGTCGCCATTATGTTAGGGCTCAGTAATTTTCCCAAAGTTAAAGAAAGAAATCACCGAGGTAACCACAAACCTTTTGGAGATCAGGACCTAGCCTTCCTAATCTCAGAGAGGGCTCTCTCTTTATGATTTAACTTTGTTTTAGTTAATTAATTTTAGGCTAGTTATGGTTGCACTTGGGTTTTGGTTTGAATTTGGGTGGTGTGATCACTTACTTATATGAACAAAGGTTTGCTTTTACCATTGGGCTATGGAGTCAATATCAGACAAATTGGACTAGATCATGCTTTTAAAACAATGTCTACAAGGCAAGATAGGTGAGTCATTATAGATCTCAAAGGCTGGAGGGTGAAGTGGTTTCTAATCAGATCCTAGGAGAAATTAAGGGTTCTCAAATCCGAATATTAGAGGAAAACATAAAAATGACTAACTGTGCAAAACAAAGTTTATTTAAACAATTCTAAGTGATATTTCTAGTTAATACATTAAAATTTGGAAAAACATTTAAGTTTATGATAACATAAGAAAGTAAGAAAATCACCTAAAGAAGATACTTCACTGCAAATAACTCATCAAATGAATCTTGTAATTCAATGCTTTTATTAGTTGCTCCAGTTTGTTGACTTGAAATTGGTACAATCACCCTTAGGTTCAAGATCAAAATAACTCTACAAATGTATAATAATCCACCTTAAATACTTCAAATTGTGAAGTATTTATACAAAAGGAATTTACGAAATATCTCAAACTGTATTGAGAACTAATCTAGGAAAAGGAAAATATCTTCATGCAAGAAGATAGAGACAACTTTTGAACTATTGTTTGTTGTTCTTGTTATCTAGGTTCTACTGTCTTTGATGTCTGATCAGTTTCCCTTTAAGCTTCTTGGTTGTTTAGTCTTCACGCTGGATGTCATATTTAATTATGACCTTTCATCTGATACTCTTTAATCTGATACACTTTGACCTTGCTGACCTGTCAATATCCTTTACTATGCTTTTTACTTTTACTGTACATTTCAACTTTTTACTATGTATTTCAATAGTAAATTATTTAGTTTTTTACATGTATCAACATCTGGTAGTGAGATATTAATCATCTTTCTGTATGTTTGATCTGTTTTTCTTTCAACTGTATGCTCTGTCTGCCTCTTCTGTTTTATATTTAATTGTGTATATTGTCTGTTTTCAACATTTACTGTCTCTGTGTGAATGATTTCTTTTGTTCTATGATAATGGTCTTCTTTTTCTGAATAAAGAATTTTTAAATAGATTTCCTTTTGAATCTTGGAGTAAACAAGTTTTGAAACTAGTATCAAACTGTTTATCCAACTTTTTGGTCTTCTAATCACCTACAAAATACAACAATTGTCAAGAAAACACAAGGTGGCAGGGAAGTGTTCATGGCTTTATTTGAGCTGAGAGGTATATGGAAGGAGTCTTAGTAGTGTTTTGAAGGTAATCGGAGGTGAAATCAGGTTGTAGAGGATCATGGTGGCGTAGGAAGGGTTTGGTGGGTTTCACTGTGTAATCAGGCAGAAGGAGCAAAAATGAGGGTCTTCGGCATTTAACGGGTAACTTTTTGAATTTGGCATGGAAATTCATTTTATGAATAGTGATGGTTTCGACTTTGGTGAGAAGGCGGCATAGGGGGCCATCGCATTGCTTTTGAATGATGGGCGGTATTATTTGGAGAGCACGCGAGTTAACATGATGCCACCACATAACGATAAAGGGGCCTGAGCAAAAACCATGAATCCCGTGTGCTCTCAGGCCTTTAACGATCATAAATCATGAGCATGCGATATGGCTATGCACTGTTAGATCTGGGGGTACAAGATCTAACGGCTATCATGCGACGTAGTTGCAAAAGGGCAGAGGGGCGGGGATTAGCGAGGCACGGGGGATAATTACACTTAACTTTGTAATTTTTTAATGAATAAGTTGGGGATTGAATATAATGCGGGATTAATAAAATGCACAAGTTTATATAGTGGGACCGGGGTTTTACTGCGGCGCGGTTTATTTAACTGCACTGAGGGGGTAGGTTAAAAGGGATTATATCGGGAAAAGGTGATTTTGCGGAGGTTTGTTAAGAAATGTGGGGGTGAAAAAAACTTAGGTTTAAAGGGGTTTTATGGATTTACAAGGGTCTTATCAGGAAATATAGGAAAGGCAGAGTTAATTTTATAAAGCGGAGAGAGGGAATAATAGTTAGGATAAGGGGTTTTTAATGGGTTTTTTAGGCAAAATAGGGAAATTAATAAGGGGAAAATGATATTTTCAAAGGGGAATGGGTTTCACACTAGGGAAAAGGGGTTTTGGGTTGGGAAATGACTTTTGGAGGGTAAATTTCTAGGGAAATGTGTGAAACCAAGGGGCAAGGGTGAAACTGAAGGGAAAAAAGGTATCTTAACAAGAAATGATGGGATAATGGGGGAAATTAGTAAGCATGTAGTGGGGGGTAAAATGAAAGGAGGGGAAGTTAAGTAAATCAGT
The DNA here is from genome assembly GCA_000404065.3 of Pinus taeda. Classification (NCBI taxonomy): domain Eukaryota; kingdom Viridiplantae; phylum Streptophyta; class Pinopsida; order Pinales; family Pinaceae; genus Pinus; species Pinus taeda. The sequence continues at coordinate 91,289 of APFE031047584.1, read as the reverse complement.
TTGTGAACATATTTTAACTTCCATAACTGCTCCTGCACACTTAAACATTGGATCAAGCATGATAAATGTGCTTATGTTTCAATCAATTTTGTACTTCTGCAACCTTTCTTCTACTTACCCTTTTACTTACCCTAACATTTTTTCTTCAATTTTTGGGTGCATTTAAGCTAGTAGACCCTTTCTTTCCTTTTTCTTTTGAAAAGCAAACTATCTAATTCTAACCTTATATCTTCCAATGGCTCAGATTAAGCTTATGAGAACATTTTATTTCTCTAGCTAACTACTGATCTTCCAAGATTAAACAATTTGGCAAGATCTTTTATTCTCTAGCTATAAACATGAAATTTAAAGCATGAACTAGTCAAGATTAAACAGTTTGACTATCATGGGTTGTGACATTTATGAAAAGCTACACACAACCATTATTTTGTATATAAAAGTAAAAAGTATTGGCACTTGGGCTTGCACACTTTCATGATCCGTTTTTTGTTTGGGGTTCATTTTTTTTTACTTTTTTGATCTTTTCTTACTCTTTTTGTCCTTTGATATTTATTTTAGGACATACCCTTTTTACATTTTATAGTTTTTTAATATGAAAAGAATTTGTAGAAAAGCAAAGGTATGTACAATATTACAAGTCTTAACATAGTCAATTCAAAATTATGAATCCTAATAGTATAGGAACCTAACAATGGCTCCACTTGGGGATGGCATCTCCTTGTGAGATGTCAAGAACTCTAAGACTAGTGGCCTGATCCATTGGGATGCTCCCAAGCTTGTACATGCTTTGTTATGCAATCTCTGTGACTGAAAATCTTGAACTGAAATCTTAACCTTTTCTGCAAATTGACATCTGACACATGTTGTACTGAAATATGATCTGAAATAAACTTGCTGCTAAAAAACTGAATTTAATCAAACCAAAATCCTACCTACCTACTCTAATTAGCTATCCAACTACCCATTAGGTAAAATGAAACAGCGAATGCAACCATTCAAGCATCATATACATTGGTGGATTTTGTTGCTTGTGCTTATTTGTGATTAAAACTGAAATTCTACAGTACAATATAACCTTGTCAACAAATGAGAAGATAAGGAAATACTTGATTTCCTTTGTTGACTCTCAAAATTGTACAAAAGTATCTTCCAAAATATATACACTATTGTTCAACTGATTTAAGCAACTGTACATTTGTTCTGGATGGCCTCCATGCCATAAAACTGAAATGTCACTTTCACATTTATCACCTTGCATATTTTCAAACAAGCTTTGTGAAGATATTTCTACTGATTGAAATGATTGACTGATGACACTTTTATCATCTTGATCTTGAACCTCATAGTTAGTTAATGAAGAAAAATTCTGATTGCATTCACTATCCAACACATCAACTATGGAACCATAAAAAACTTGGAAGGATTGCTGCAACTTATTGCATATAGGTTTGAATGGAACTTCATAGATTTCTACAAGCTGCTCATCCTTTTCTTTAGACATTTTATGCCACATTTCCTTTAAAACTTGAAATGATTCAATACATAGTAGTATAGAACTTTCCTGTATTACTTGATCGGGTGTTTCAATGGAATTTGACAACTGTAATTGTGAAACTGAAGAATCTTGATCAAGAGTTCCATTGTCTTCTTTGCTATCAATAACAATAGCAAAAGACTGTTGATTTTTGGTTTCTTTAAAGTTTTCTCCGATGAACTGAAATGAAGCAAAACAAAGAGGAAAAGAACCTTCGCTTATTTCCAAATTTTCTACACTTCCTTCCTCATTTTCGTAGCTGATATGAATACGCTGATCACTATTTTCAAGCTGCTGAAATTGAATTTCCTTATTTCCTAAACTAGCTTCTGGTTGCTCTATAGAGCTTGCTTGAGTTTGAAGAACATAATTATTATCATACTGATCATACTTAGGCAAATCATTAAAATAAGGAATGTCATCAAACATACACATTAGATCAGTGGATTACTCTTCCACATATTGATCTACAAATCCATTTTTTGATCTATGGTAGTTGGAATTAGCAGGAATTTGTTCATGACTATCGACCTCCTCTTTTTTTGGAATAAATAGTTCATGGTGATCTTGCACAAACAATTCATCTTTCATGGTGATCTTTTGTATCCTTTCCTCTATTTTTCTTAAAAAAATGTCAAGTTTTACCTCTGCAGTGTTGTTCTTCTCTGCTTCTGTTTTCAACTTTTCTCTTCTAATTTGCAGATTAACTTCTACATCTACTGCAATGTTCTGCATCTGTTCAAGAGTTGTTGAGTTCCTTTCTCTTAGCTGAAATTCTATTTCTGGATCAAATGCTTCTGGATAATGAAAGAGAGCTGAATCAGGAGGAGGTCTTCTATTTGATGGCATTGAATAATAGATTTGATTAAATCTGTCAGAAAATTGTTGTATTGTTTCATTTGGCTGTCTTTTCAACTGGTTATATTCTTCTATGATCACAAAAAGATTGACTTTGATTATATCTATCAAGGAAACATTTGACAAATTGTTGGAAATTTGAGATGCTTGCCATAAGTAGATTCTTGAACCAACTCTTTACTCTACTTTGCAAAGAAAGAGAAAAAATACTGATTCTAACATCATCTTCATCAATCTCAAATAGGTCCAGATAATTCTCAAAGCCTTGAATATGCTTTTGGGTAGTGATACCATTCTCTCCATCAAAATTGGGGAGATATTTGTAATAGTATCAGTGAAATCATGGAGCATAGGAGGGAAGATGAGTGGTTTATACCTATCAGGAACTTTACAAGGTATAGGAATATGTACAGGGATTGTGTTTGGTTAATTTAGTCTGTCCTAAATTGCTATATAAATTGTCAATCCGGGAGTCGTAAACTGCTAAAGTGAAGTGCACTATATATGCAAGATAACCATTTTCTTATTTCTTTGTCATTTTTAGTTTTTGATTTGTTTTTGGATTTACCTTCTTGTTGATTCCCTAATGTGAGATGGTAATTCTAATAATCAAGTATGGACAAAAGTATTCAAGGTAATGGTGGCCTTTAAAATTGCTTCCAAACTTCAAAGTGTTCCAAAGGTTTTCAAACTTACAATGATGAAATCAAGATGTGCCTAGATTCTAATTAAACAAAATAGTGAACTAGTGACTATGAAACCCAGTATCCTTGCTGCTGTATATAAAAAAAGAAAAGACTGAACTCAAATCAATTCAAAAACTGTAAGCAAAGTAAACTAAATCATATCACATAAACTCATTTTTGACCCCTCACCATTCGACTCGCTCTGGCTATAGGAGGTAATCATACACAAATTGAGTAATCTGATATCTAAATTACATAAAATAAAACTAAGATCAAACTACACATTCATCCTACAATCCCTCACCATTCGACTCGCTCTGGCTATAGAAGGTAACCGAGAATGATATGAGTAATCTAATCACTAACTTGCAAAAGTAAATAAACTAGTATCAAACTATACATTCACACTCAATCCCTCACCATTCGACTCACTCTGGCTATAGGAGGTAACTAAAGAATGATATGAATAGTCTAATATCTATCTTGTAGAAAAGTAAATGAACAAAGAAAAACTAAAGAAATAAACAATGTTGGAATTAGAACTAAGAAAACGAATCAGCAGAAGGACAAGATAATTCCATCATGTCATTAGTCATCAAAAAGCTATATGCATTGCCTCGACTTTCTATTAGAACCTAAAATGAAAACACTGATAAGTTGACAATCAATTGAAAGCATAAAAGAAGCTATGGACAGCAAACAACATAAATACCATGAGCAATGTAATATATAAAACAAACATCTATGGCATCAAGAGCATAAAATGAAGAAAAACATAAATCTATATAGCAACTACAGGACCTTGGTGTATAGGGGACCTCTACAACCTCGACCAATTAGAAACCAATCACGGATTTGAACTCAAAATCAGTGTCTTCTCATATATTGTAGTACAGTCATAAAATAAAGACTAAGTCTCGGCTCGATGGCTCGTAAAAACAATCAAGATTACATATCATTAGATAGCCTATACGCATACGAAGATGCTTTATTTATAGCAGGAAATACATAACTAATTCCTAAGGTCTGCGCTGGTAGACAAACACGTAAAAGACCATAATCGGAAATTTAGCAGCATGGTAGCCGTGGGAAGTAAATCCAAGGAGGGTGGTTTGTTGGATTCAGTTCACGGGCAGTCCCCAAGTGTTAGCACACCTCCTAAATCTCAGGATCTTGCCACGCAATCCTCCTAATGTTGACCATCGTTTGACCGGCTTTGATTGCGGGCTTCTGTGGATGATTCGGCTGAACCAAGGGGACACGTTCCATGTCCACATCATTTGTAGCTTGCCCATGTAGTTGGATTCTTCAGTAGACACTTGTAGCATAGAATTTAACAAAAAGGTTGCGGAAACTGATTCTCGCTACGGAAAGTGACAAGATTCCGCAGCTGATTGAGCAAAAATCTAAATCAAACAGCAGTCACAAGACATAGTTAGGAAACCATTTATATGCTCATTTTAAACTAATATGCAATGATTTGATAGCTTGGAGGTTCAGGTAATTGGAGAAAAAGGCGAGAAAGGTAAGTAGGGAAGATGTAAGTTTGCGACTCAATAGATTGTTATATTAGTCTTGATTGTTTGAGGCTTCTTAATCAGAAATTGATCATCATAAGATTCAGAAGGAAGCTGCTCAAATGGGTAAGGAGAATTTGTATTTACAATCTTCAAAGGAAAATAATCAAAAATTAATCTAAGATCTTCTCTAAAATACAATATACATTGAAAAACCTTCTTGATGAGAAAGAACATGATGTCTTGGATAACAATCCAAGTTAGAAACACGATCTTCACATATTGTTCTTTCAAGTTCATTCCTCTAGTGGAGTCTTGATTGTGAAATTGATCTGGAGATGGAGTCGCGAGGTGGATGATTTTAACCTTTGTGTGTCTGATCACTATCCACCATCATAGATCAGATCTGATCTTTGTATAATCTTTCTAAAGAAAATGTTCCCCAGTATGGTCGCCATTATGTTAGGGCTCAGTGATTTTCCCAAGGTTAAAGAAAGAAATCATCGAGGTAACCACAAACCTTTTGGATATTGGGACCTAGCCTTCCTAATCTCAGAGAGGGCTCCCTCTTTATGACTTAACTTTGTTTTAGTTAATTAATTTTAGGCTATTTATGGTTGCACTTGGGTTTTTGTTTGAATTTGGGTGGTGGGATCACTTACTTAGATGAACAGAGGTTTGCTTTTACCATTGGGCTATGGATTCAATATCAAACAAACTGGACTGGATCATTCTTTTAAAACAATGTCTACGGGGCAAGATAGGTGAGTCATTACAAACCTCAAAGGCTGGAGGGTGAAGTGGTTTCTAATCGGATCTAAGGAGCAACTAAGGGTTCCTTAGGCTAGATTATGGAAGGAATGAAAGAGGTCAACCAGGATGGGAGAGAAATTAAGGGTTCTCAAATCCGGATATCAGCGGAAAACATAAAAATGACTAACTGTGAAAAACAAAGTGTACTTTAAAAAATTATGAGTGATATTTCTAGTTAATACATTCAAATTTGGAAAAAAATTAAGTTTATGAGTACATAAGAAAGTAACAAAATCACCTAAAAAAGATACTTCGTTGCAAATAGCTCATCTCATGAATCCTGTAATTCAATGCTTTATTACTTTCTCTAGTCTGTTTGCTTGAAATTGGTACAATCACCCTTAGGTTTAAGATCAAAATAACTCTACAAATGTATAGTAATCCACCTTAAATACTTTGAATTGTGAAGTATTTATACAAAAGGAATTTACAAAATATCTCAAACTATAGTGATAACTAATCTAGGAAAAGGAAAATATCTTCGTGCAAGAAGATACAAACAAATTTTTAACCACTGCTTGTTGTCCCCGTTATTTAGGTTCTATTGTCTTTGATGTCTAATCTTTTGCCCTTTAAGTTGCTTGGTTTTTTGGTCTTCACACTGGATGCCATATTCAATTATGACCTTTCATCTGATACTCTTTAATCTAATACACGTTGACCTTGCTAACCTCTTAATATCCTTTACTATGCTTTTTACTTTTACTGTACATTTAAACTTTTTACTGTGTATTTCAACAGTAAATTATTTAGTTTTTTACATTTATCAGCATCTGGTAGTGGGATATTGAGCATATTTATGTATGCTTGATATGTTTGTCTTTCAACTATATGCTCTGCCTGCCTCCTCTGTTTTATCTTTAACTGTGTAAATTGTATGTTTTTAACATTTACTGTCTCTGTGTGAATGATTTCTTCTGTTATGTGATAATTGTCTTCTTTTTCTGAATAAAGGATTTTTGAATAGATTTCCTTTTGAAGTTTGGAGTAAACAAGTTTTGTGACTAGTATCAAACTGTTTGTCCAAGCTTTCTGGTCTTCTATTCACCTGCAAAATACAACAATTGTCAAGAAAACACAGGGTGGCAGGGAGGTGATCATGGCTTTATTTGAGCTGAGAAGTCCGTGGAAGGAGTCTTGGCCGTGTTTCGAAGGTAATCGGAGGTGAAATCGGGTTGTAGAGGTTCAGGGTGGCGTAGGAATGGTTTTGCGGGTTTCACTAGGTAAACATGCAAAACGAGCGAAAATGGGGGTCTTCAACGTTTAACGGGTAACTTTTTGAATTTGGCGCGGAAATTCATTTTATGAACGGTGATGGTTTCATCTTTGGTGAGAAGGTGATTCAGGAGCCATTGTACCGCTTTTGAGTGATGGGTAATATTATTTGGAGAGCATGCGAGTTAACGTGATGCTGCCACGTAACCACAAGGGGGCCGAGCAAAACCATGAATCTCGCGTGCTCTCGGTCCTTTAACGGTCGGACATCAGGAGCACACGATATGGCCGTGCATTGTTAGATCTGGGGGCGCAATATCTAACGAATATCGCGCGACGGATTTGCATGGAGGGCAGAGGGGTGGGGATTAGCTGGGGCTGGGGGATAATTACACTTAACTTTGTAATCTTTTAATGAATAAGTCAGGGATTGAATATAATGTGGGTTTAACAAAATGCACGGGTTTATATAGTGGGACTGGGGTTTAACTGCGGCAAGGTTTATTTAACTGCACCGAGGGGGTAGTTTAAAAGGGATTATATTGGGAAAAGGTGATTTTGCGAAGGTTTGTTAAGAAATGCGGGGGTAAACAAAACTTAGGGTAAAAGGGGTTTGATGGGTTTACAAGGGTTTTATCGAGAAATGTAGGAAAGGAGGAGTTAATTTTATAAAGCGGAGGGGGTGGGGTGGGGGAATAATAGTTAGAATAAGGGCTTTTTAATGGGTTTTTTAGGAAAAATAGGGAAATTAAGGGGAAAATTATTTTTTCATAGGGGAATGGGTGTCACACTAGGGAAAAGGGGTTTTGGGTTGGGAAATGACTTTTGGAGAGTAAATTTCTGGGGAAATGTGTGAAACCAAGGGGCAAGGGTGAAAATGAAGGGAAAAAGGGTATCTTAACAAGAAATGATGGGATAATGGGGGAAATTAGTAAGTATGTAGTGGGGGGTGAAATGAAAGGAGGGGAAGTTAAGTAAATCAATTTGTGAACATGTTTTCACTTCCATAACTGCTCCTGCACACTTAAATGTTGGATCAAACATGATAAATGTGCTTATGTTTCAATCAACTTTGTACTTCTGCAATATTTCTTCTACTTACCCTTTTACTTACCCTAACATTTTTTCTTCACTTTTTGGGTGCATTTAAGCTAGCAGACCATTTCTTTCCTTTTTCTTTTGAAAAACAAACTATCTAATTCTAACCTTATTTCTTCCAATGGCTTAGATTAAGCTTATGAGCACATTTTATTTCTCTACCTAACTATTGGTCTGCCAAGATTAAAGATTTTGGCAAGATCTTTTATTCTCTAACTATAAACATGAAATTTAAAGCATGAACTAATCATGATTAAACAATTTGACTATCATGGGTTGGGCATTGATGACAAGCCACACACAACCATTATTTTGTATATAAAAGTAAAAAGTAGTGGCACTTGGAATTGCACGCTTTCATGATCTATTTTTTCTTTAGGGTTCATATTTTTTCACATTTTTTTGTTCTTTTTGTCCTTTGATATTTCTTTTAGGACATACCCTCTTTACATTTTTTAATTTTTTAATATGGAAAACATTTGTAGAAAAACAAAGGTATGTACAATAGTACAAGTCTTAACATAGTCAATTCGAAAATATGAATCCTAATAGCATAGGAACCTAATGCTCCTCGCAGGGAGAGTGGATCCAACATAATGTATCTTCCCTATCTCTAAGCCACACATGCGATAAATTTAGGCCATCTGTATAATTTTTCCACAGTTCCACAAAATTTTGATGAAGATTCAATTGGAATGCATCAGCCCAACCCTCAGCCCAAGCAAATGTGCGTATATTGTCTTCCACCCGGTTAAGAGTTACCCTTCCATTGCTATTTAGAAAATTTACCAAGTCACAAGGGAGACACAATTTCTCCCCACAACCAACTTGTAAATCCACAAAAATACTCATCCTTTCACCATTACCAGCCTTCCAGGTAAGTCCTCCTTCAAGAACATAGAAATATGATAGAAAAAATTTCCAAATAACTGATATATTTGATTTTTTCTTATTTAGAGAATGAATCCATTCTTCAACAAAACTAGGATATATATATTTTCTGTGTACATCCTAAGACTAAAGGCTATTTGTAGAAATCAATGCCCAACCCACCTTTGCAGCGAGAGCTTTTGCAAATAAGGGAATTTTTTGTATGCCCTGGCTAGCCAAAGCTTTGGGCACTACGATTTTCTCCCATCGCACCAATGGAAGCACATATTCATTTTTTGAACTTGCCCATAAAAAATAAGAGCAAAGTTTGCACATAGTATTTAGAACACCTTTTGGAATCTAAGATAAGGACATCCAACACTGATATAATGAGGACTAATCTACCTACTCTTGAAAACCATCTAAAACTCCACACCTTTAGCCTTTTTTCCCTTTTCACCATTAACCATTGCCAATATGCCTTCCTATAATCATTTAGTTTTAGAGGAAATCCCAGAGCTTGCCCACTCGGTTGCGCCATTGCAAATTATAATATCTTTAGAACTACATATTTTAATTAACTCGGTACCAAATAAATTCTCGATCAGGTCTTCAAAGTTTCTTTTGAATCTACTAGCTAAATCAAGGTCCTCATCTAGCCAAAGATGATTATGGTCAGAATCATTACTTGGAAGAATAACTTGGTTAAATGTAGTTCTAGGATTAAATTTTCCAAACAAGAGGATATTACCTTCATTACTTAGACTATGAATATCCCACTCTAAGGTATTATAAGGTAAATTCTTTTCTATATTGTTTTTCATATAGAAGGTAGAGTTGATAGGTGAAAAATAACAAACTGCGATAAAATCCTCTTAGCATTAAGGGAGTCTATCTTATGAAGCTAAGTGTGAAAAGAGAATTATTCTTTATATAATAGGCTATTCCTCCAATTCCTTTGCAAGAGGATTTATTGTTCCAAGTTAACCACAAAATGAATCCATGTGAGAGACCTTAGAATCGTCAAGCTCCCAAGTTTCAACTAAAAAAAATAATATCAATTATATTGGGAATCGAAATTAACATAGGCACTTTACTTCATGGAAAGCCACAAGAATTCACATAGAGGATTCAAAGTTCACCAAATTTCCATTTCTTACTATCCTTTTGGTCTCTACCCCTACTAATAGCTTTCATATTTCTAATGATTGCCCATTTTCCTTCCTTTACCTTTGAACCTCCTTTCTTAATTCAGCTTGGTTTATTGGGATGAGGTCCTCATTTATAAAGATTCATCTCCCTTTTAGGCTTGGAGGTTTATTAAATATACCAAATATATGGTCACTACAACTTACCCTAAGACGGTCCAGTCTATCTTTATGGTCGAGTAGCTTTCCCAAACTTCTTGCTCCTATGAAAATTGTTTCAATTTGTGACTTATTTTCTAGTTCTTCATAGTATTTCCTCCTCATTTTTTGCTCTTCTATATCAACAATCATAAAATTCAAGTCTCCTTTATTGTGCTCACGATCTAGCTCAAATAACCTGTTCATTTCCTCTTTGATGGATTTGATCTCTAATTTATTATATGTACTACCTAGGGCCATATTGTTATTTAGTTTTTCTTGTAACTCTTTAATCTTGGCTCTCAAGGTGCATTTTTCTTCAATTGTTGATCATCTCTACTTTTCCAATTCTTGTATCCTATCTTTCATTGCTTTTAGCTCAGTCTTGAATCCTAATGTTTTATTTTCTAATAGTTTGAATTTGTTTTCAAGAGTTGTAACTAATTATATTTTATGTTTTCTTTTTCTCCTTTAATATTTTTTTTCCTTATTTTTAAAGAAAAAATGGTGTTTTTTTTTTATTTTTTATTTTATTTTATTTTTTTTTTATTTTTATTTTTATTTTATTTATTTTAAAGAATAGAATGTGTTCCCCCTCTCTCTCTTCAAAATTGATTTTCCCCCTCAAAAAATTATTTACATTTTTTTCTCAATTTATTTATTTTTATTGTAAATTATTAAAAAAATATTATTCTTTAACATATCGAGACCTTAAAAAAATAACTTATTGGGACAAGGACTCATTACATGATTGTCTTTAGTCTTGATTTCTAATATGTTTTTTTCAGGTTTAGAAGGTCTTCCATACATTTTGGTTTTATTCATTTGGTGGGCTAGAAACTTCAACCTCTTTAGGAATTCTGAAAATGGTGTGTTTTTTTTTGTTTTTTTTTTTTTTGTTTTTTTTGTTTTTTTTTTTTGTTTTGTTTTTGTTTTTTTTTTTTTTTTTTTTGTTGTTTTTTTTTTTTGTTTTTGTTTTTGTTTTTGTTTTTTTTTTTTTTTTTTTTTTTGTTTTTTTTTTTTTTTTTTTTTTTTTTTTTTTTTTTTTTTTTTTTTTTTTTTTTTTTTTTTTAAGAATAGAAATGTGTTCCCCCCCTCTCTCTCTTCAAAATTGATTTTCCCCCTCAAAAAATTATTTACATTTTTTTCTCAATTTATTTATTTTTATTGTAAATTATTAAAAAAATATTCTTCTTTAACATATCAAGACCTTAAAAAAATAACTTATTGGGACAAGGACTCATTACATGATTGTCTTTAGTCTTGGATTTCTAATATGTTTTTTTTTAGGTTTAGAAGGTCTTCCATACATTTTGGTTTTATTCATTTGGTGGGCTAGAAACTTCAACCTCTTTAGGAATTCTGACATCCTATTGGAGGTCACTATTGCTTCTATTTTGAGAATGACTAGAAATTATGAGGTAAAGCAAAAGATTAAAAAAACCCATATTTCTAGTTATTCCTAATTTTAAAGATATCATCCCTTAGGGAATTGTTTTTATGGAGTTTGCTAGGGTGAAACCCCCAAGTGCAACATTGGAGTGGTGTCGTTCTTGGAACAATATCATTATATACATGTTTGATATGCCCATGGTTGGGGACCAAATAACAAGTTTGAATTTGTAGGTCTGTGGACCTTACTTGAAGTGGTGTAGGTTTAAAGAAGCTTTAGGTCTTTGATGATTCATTGGTTATCAAATGAACAAATAAAGAGATCTTGATGGAAAACATTCATTTAGTCACTCTCTTGCAGATTATTCAAGAATCCCTTCAACTTTTTAAATTGTTTTACTTCAAACACATTTATAAAGAATTAAATGAACAAGTTTATATACTATATAAATAAACTCTTAAGTTGTTAGCATGCACATTTATGTGGGAATCCTTTGATGGTGAGGTGAAAAATCTATGGATTTGAGAAGATAAATACATTTTTCTATTTTTTGGCTTAGAAGAATCTCAATAGAAAATGAACAAGAAGACTCCTATAATTTTTATGGGAGGTGGCATAATATATTATTAAAAATTTTGCTAGGCATATATCAATTTTTTGGATGCATAGTGGATAAGACTAGTTAAGTGTCATTTAAAAAGAATTAAATGAATAAGTTGATAGACTATCTAAAGAAGATCTTAAGTGTCAACATGCAATTTTATTTGGGAATCCTTTGATGGTGAGGTGACATAATCTATGGATTTGAGAATATGAATACTTTAATTTTATGTTTTTTGTCTTCGAAGAATCTTAGTAGAAAATGAACAAGTGGACTCCTATAATATTTGTGGGAGGTGGTGTAATATGTTATTAAAGAATTTGTTAGGCATATATCAATTTTGGATGCATAATGGATAAGACTTGTTAAGTGTGTGATGGAACGAAATTAAAACATGCAAATTATTTACATCAATTAATGTCATTAATAATCAACATAAAGAAAATATTTCAATAGTAAGTATATAATTTACGAAACCATGAGAGATAAGGACTTACCTATAAAATGAAGATTTAACTTACTAGAAATTTCAACATTGTTGTGCTATTCAGATCCCGTTGACCACAACCAATGTTGGGGGACGACTCTCCACCCAATCGTAGGCTCAACTGCACTAAGTTTTTCTATAGTGGGCCACCTCGAGCCTTCAATCAACAACCTTATCCAATGAATCCTTCTCTCCTAGAATTTTCCTCTAAAAAGAATAATGCCTTACATACTCCTTTTCAACCATTAAATATAATATTTTGTTTAAAAAATGGAAGGAGAATCTTCATGCACACAATCCATGTGTCATCCTGCCAGTTTGTATTTTTTTTGTCTTAATTTTTCCTTAACTTAGCCTTTTTCTTAATTTAACTCTTACTCCCTGTCCCCCCCAAGGGAAAATCGTAATTTTCATTATATGAAATATTGAAAATTATATGTTGTAGATGCTTAATAGCATATCAAAAATTGATTGTTGTACTCCAACAATCATCTACTGATAATAAGTTGTCAAAAAAAAAAAAAATTCAGATCTGCCAAATATACATACAAAAAATTGTCTTGTCCGTTTCTCTAAAACTATCATAATTATGTTATATTATCATAAATACACCCATTGTATAAATATGTAATTATATGCATAAAATTACTCCAAAACAACAACATTTGTAGTGATGTCGACGAAGGGCTGATGATAATAATTTGACTCTTACTTATTTTATTCCTTTTTATTTTTTTATTAACTTTACTTATTCTTATTATATTTATAGTTTATTTTTATTTATTTATTTGGAAATTCACTTTATTTTTCATTATTTTATCTATGTACTATTTTTATCTTCTCTTTATTATTATTGTTTTTATATTTACTATTATTATCTTCTCTTTATATTATTTTTTTTTATTTATTTACTATTATTTTCTCATTTTTTAGTGTTTTTATTATATTATTATTATTTTTTTTTATTAGCATCATCATTATTTATTAATTTATTAATACGGGGCATTACATGATCCTCTCTTCAAGGAAACTCATTTGAAGTTAAGTTTAATCATTCAACTTATAAGTTATTTATTTATTTTTCTCTCATATCCAACACCCTCTACTGAACTAATAGAAAGCCACCCAAGTGACCACAACATGCATCAAAATTATACATCACAACACTGGGGAAAGTGTGAGTACTCTCAAGTCCTCTTTACCAACTTTCAGAACCAGGCTTAAAACCCCATTAGTCTATACTAGAGCCCCAAGGCTCAAACTTCATCTACCCTAACACAGGGATCCAGTTTGGTACTCACATACCCTAGGCATATTAAAAGGTTGACCTAAAGTCCCTCCATAACTTCCTACTAGGTATATCCCCAGGCATCAAAGTCCCATACCCACCTATGGACTTCGACATCACAACTCCAATATCAAGCATTCGACCCTCTCAAGATGGTCCCATAATCCATTGAGAGTTATACAAGACAAAATCAACACTGACATAAGTAGTTTTTGTTGATTTCTGGTAGCATCAGATGTGCCTTAAGTTCACAATTTGCAGGGAGGCTTAGACACATGAATTCTCCAATACCAAAAAATTGTTTTGGGAAATTCTATTCGGAGACAGTTTTATTAAAATAATTAAATATTTTTAATGAGACCCTAAGTCTAAACATAGGAAATTAAAATAATTAATTGGTATTAATCTAGACTATGGGTGTAACTTCTAGAAGAAGATGAGGATCAAGCCAAAATGATCTAATCCATTGATTAGAAGTTAATATGGATCATTGGCTTTCCAACAGAAAGATATAAGAATAAGCTTGAGGGGGGGCACTTGGAGAACACACAGACGAGAGATTAGAAGTTCGATTTTCTAAAGCAGAGCAGTTGCTAGAGAGATTTTTGATAGTGATATTATGCAGTGAGGGGTATGGATAATATTTGAAGGGAAATATTTCCCAGTCGGAGAATACTCAGTAGAGAAGAGAGAGAGAGATCTAGCAGAGGAAGCGCAAAGCCAAAGAGGTTGACGCAGAGCTATGCAGAGGCAGCATAGAATCCAAGAGGGAATCCAAAAATTTTCTGAACGAATCTATTGCAGAAGCCGGAAGCCGAGGTGTGAGACTGCGAGCTGAAAATTGATGTTCCTCGACATCAAATCGATTAGATGAAGGGGTGTCATTATCCATAGAGGGTGTGACGCTGGACTGACGTAGTGATTACGTAGAGGCAGCACTGAGGCAAAGAGGGGTAGTTCATTCAGTGGTTGGATCAGCCAGGATTTCCAGTGATAGTGTGAGGTAACCTTACTTGTCTTTCTGTCAGTGACATTCTCTGTAACTGGATTGCCAGGAAGGCATCCAAAGATTTTATTCATAAATTACTACTGCATAATAATAAAACCATCAGAGATGTTGCATCGGTTTTCCTGCATTGGGTTTTTCTGGAGACATATGTTCAAAAATAACTGTGTAGATGTGTTGTATTTATTTCTTGTTCAGTTTCTTCTTTCCGCATTTTATTTAAATGGTGAAGGTTGCAATGTATTTGTTTCAATTTTTACTATAGAAAACAATAAATAATTTTGTTCAGTAATTAACAAATAGGAGATATGTAATTAATTGTTGCAGCAGAAATTTGGGGCTTCCAATTTTTCACATGGTATCAAAGCTACAGGTGAAATAAGAGAGAAGTGATAGAAGAGCCCAAAGCTAAAGGAGAAAGGGAGTTCTAAATTCATGTAGAAGAAACAATGTAAATCCCCAGAGTGTTTGCGCAGTTCACGCCAGGAGGACTATATTTTTGTGGTAAATCTCTCTCCGAGTGAGCTGACAAAGAGGTAGGATTTCTAGATTGAAATATGTTAGCGGTAGAGGGAGCAATGCAACAAAAGCTTCAGTAAAGAGGGGTTTTTGGTGGGACACAGATTTTTTTGCATGCAGTCATTGGGCAGAAAGATGTCAGAAGGAAAAAGAGAGACACTTGAGGGAATTTATTCCTCAGAGAATTCCTAACCAGGGAATTCAAATTCTCTTTTGCTGAGCATCAACAGGAGAGAGGAGGTCATTTGTATTTTTCAATTGGTAGAGATGGTAGCTAGTGGATTGAGAGATCAGGATCAGTTAGATGGTGCATCCAACTATGTGATATGAAAGGCAAGGATGTCATGCCTTTTGGATGAGATTTTTCTCAATATCTATGTTGACAACATGGTAACTAAGCCAACATATCTAGATCTGCTCAAGAAGTACAAGGGAGAAATGGCGAAGACCAAGAGAATGATCCTCTACGAAGTGAAGGATCATATAGTCTATCACATTGCTAGTAGAGACACTGCCAAGGAGATGTGGGATGCTTGTCGACGATATATCAGGGATCTTTCCAGCATCAAGAGATGTACTTGGAGTAGAATATGAGATCTATGAAGATGCAGAAGGGAGAATGCATTGATCCGTTCCTCACTAAACTTTAGGAGACCCGAGATGAGCTAGCAGTTGTGGGGTCAACACCTCAAGGTTCTGAGATGGTAAGAATGGCCCTAAATTCAGTATTTGAGGAGTGGCAAGCCTTTGTCCAAAGCATATTGGGCTGGGTGACTTTGCTAAATTGGGATGAAATGTGGGTAAATCTTAAGCAAGAGGAGCAGAGGAGAGACTTGGGCAAGCGTAAACTTAGTGAAATCAACAACAATGGGTCAAATCCCAAGGATGAGGAAGAGAATGCAACCCTCACATCCAAGGGGAAATAGGAGCAGTGGAAGAAGATGAAAAATCTTTCGAATATAAAATGCTTTAGGTGTGCTGAATTTAGTCACTACGTAGCACAATGTTCTCTTAGGAAGAAGGAAAAAGATGAGAAGCATGATCCAAAAGTTGCAGCTACGAAGATCGAGGAGGAGGAGTTCACCATGACAGCCCAAACATCTCCAGGAGGGAGGTGGGGAGATTTATAGTTGTAGTCCGAAAGGACTGTAGTTGGGCAAGATCCTTGAGGAGCCCACCTCTCAAATCAATTCCTTGCTATAGGAGCCCATATCAAAAGTAGTAGGATGGACTAGTGTCAGTTGGTGTAGAGGAGTGTCAAAGTGATAGTTGTAGTGGCTAGGAGCGCCTGAGACTGAGAAATGTAGAGCTAAAGTTGGCAACAATGCAGTTACCATAGAGTATAGGTCAACAACAACGTAGAGATTTCAGAGGGTCAGCGTAGAGACTAGCAATAGTTAGACTCCAACAACAAGATGCATCAAATTGAATGCTTGTTCAGTAATTTTTATGTTTTTTCATTGCCGATGAAGCAAAAACAATAATTTGAGAAGGTTGTAGTGCAAATGCAGTATTGGAAATGGCAGTGTCAGTAACAACATGGATGTAAAATTAATAGGGAGTTGCAGTATAGATGCATCATTGACAGTGGCAGGGTCAGCAACAGTACATATGCAACATTTGTGCAAGAGTTAGTGGACATGATGTAAGACACCAATAATGCAGAAGGATATGTTGCAGAGCAAAGTGATGCTTCAGTAGGGTGCATTGCTAGAGCACATTGCTCGCTAAGAGGGAGCGTTGATTTATGGTAACATCGGATGTGCTCCAAGTCTCAAAATTTGCAAGGGGGCCTAGACACATGCATTCTCCAATACACAAAAATAATTTTGGGAAATTCCACACGGAGACAATTTTATTAAAATAATTAATTATTTTAAGTCTAAACTTAGGAAATTAAAATAATTAATGGGTACTAATCTAAACTATGGGTGTAACTTCTAGAAGAAGATTAGGATTAAGCCAAAATGATCTAAGCCATTGATTAGAATTTAATCTGGGTCATTTTTGTCCAATAGAAAGATATAAGAAGAGGCTTGATGGGAAATTGGAGAGCACACATAGGAGAGATCAGAAGTTCGATTTTCTGAAGTAGAGCAGTTGCTAGAGAGATTTTCAATAATGATATTGTGGAGTGATGAGTAGGGATAGTATCCAAAGAGAAATATTTCCTAGTCGAAGAATAACTAGTAGAGAAGAGAGAGAGAGATCTAGCAAAGGTAGCGCAAAGCTAAAGAGGCTGACATAGAGCCACACAGAGGCAATGCAGAAGCCAAGAGGGAATCTATAAATTTTCGGAAGGAATCGATTGGAAAAACTAGAAGCCGGGTGTGATACTGGGAGGTTAAAATCGAATTTCCTGTGCAACAAATCGATTAGATGAAGGGGTGATGCTGTCCCTAGAGGGTGTGATGCTAGGTTGATACAGTGACTGCGCGGAGACAGTGCTGAGGCAGCCAGGGGCAGTTCATTCAGTGGCTGGATTAGCCAGGATTTCTAGTGATAGTGTGAGGTAACCTCACTTATCTCTCTGTAAGTGATATTCTCTGTAACTGGATTGCTAAGAAGGCATCCATAGATTGTATTAAGAAATTGCTACTGCATAATAATAAAACCCCTAGAGTTGTTGCACTGGTTTAAGCAACATTGGGTTTTTCTGGGGACATTTGTCCAAAAATAATTGTGTAGATGTGTTGTATTTATTTTCTTGTTCAGTTCCTTGATTCCACATTTTATTTAAATGGTGAAGGTTGCAGTGTATTCGTTTCAGTGTTTACTATAGGAAATAATAAATAATTGTGTTCAATAATTAACAAATAGGATAAACGTAATCAGTTGCCACAATATAAATTTGGGGCTTCCAAATTTTCACAGTTGATTGAGTTTATCCCCAACTCATAAGATGCTACATATTCTTCCTCGCAAGTATGGGATCCCACGAGATCATGAAACAAACTGGCCCTCTCAGCCCATTGGTGGGTTTCTTGTCAATAAAAACCTCTCAACATGCAACCAATGCATTAGTTATAACATTATAATATCATAGAAAATAATCCACATTCCAACCCTTATACACCATCATGAGAACACAACATCATTATCATTAAAACTGAATGCAATTAACACATGCCCCAAATTATGAATTTTCCTCATAATATTATAACATTAACACATCTTTATCAAAGATATAACATTACATTAACATCATAAATAAAACCACATATTAATATAACATCATATCAATATTATAATCATCTCAACACGTAGCACATGGAGAGAGAAAAAAATACTAATCATTCTCACCGTAATTCATGAGACAAAATCAAATTCATAAACATACATAAATAATGAATACCATCTGTTGTCGCTCAGATTGTACATGCACTGTGATAATGGCTAAGGTTGGGGACTGTCACTTTTATCCCTGACCTCTCTGTTCTACCTGTCTCCCAACAATAAACTATGGGGGGTATTCCCCATGCAAATGTGAAGATGAAGGACAAGTTGGAAACCAATGAGTTTGGGAGACACAATTGAGTGGCCTAGCTACTTGATTAATTTAAGCAAGATTTAAGGATTAGATTAAATTCAACTTTGATACCAATGTCTTATGGAGTCAATTTCTCGCTTATTATCAATTAGAGACCAAGTAACCAGATGGAAAATCATTGCTTAGATGATTTGATAACCTATATGTTATGAAAATCGTAAGATCTAGGTGTGATGAAAGAAACTTGGTTACTTTTAGTTATATGCTTATTCTAAGTATGACCTTCCTCTTAACTGTTTTGGAGCCAGTCTTTAGAGTAGGTTGTGGGATGGAAGCCAACGAAAATCAAGAGAAGGCTTGATTAATGATACCTCCTCATCTGTTCCAACCACCTGATGCTTCTGACGCTGTAGAGATTATGGCTTTGACGACTGCAAGGTCATCATGTTAACCAATGTTGAATCCCTCAAGCTAAATTGAGAAAGGGTGACCCTAGAAGTCTACCAACCAAGATTATGCTTCGAGGTATGTTTATTAATGCAACTAGACTTAGAATGCTTATGCAAAGTGGACGTGTGATTATTAGGTTAAGATTGATTAATAGTTAAGTACTTAATTTATTATTGATCTTCAATGACAAGAGTATTTAAAATTGAAAGACAATCTTATTACCAAGAATGTGCTAAATTATTAAGTGCAAATATTAAACAATGGGTAAATCCAAAGATACTTATCTTCCATAAGATGCTTAGTCAATGATAAAATTTAATAATGAGAAAATCTATTATCTTCCAAGAGAAAGTAGATGCTAATGATCTTATGACAATGAAAGATGCTTCTAGATACAATGGATAACCATAAGAAATTTTTTTCTCAATAAGATATAAGCTCTTAAAGAAAATATTACCAATATGTTAAAGTTCCAAGACATATATCAAATTTAGTATATGAACCCTTAATCCAATAACAATTTGAGTGTTTACAATTAGCTAATGATTCTTGATAGACAATAAGATCATTAATGCTATTAATTAGAAAGCCTTCAGAATATGCCAATATTACCCAAATTCCAATAAAAATATGTTAAAATAGATTCGTTTAAGAGGTGAGCACTTAGGATCTTAGTGCCAATGTAGAATTATTGTTCACAAACAGAGGCTAACGTTGCAATAAGAGATTCCAATAAAGAGATCACAATTTACCAATGTTCTTATTATAAAATGATTATTTTCCAAAAGACAAGGGCTAAAATTTAGATACCAATATCCAATGAACTCTTAGAACTATTTAATTAGGAAATCAAGCTTATTCGTTTGTGAGATGAATGTGCTTTAGGAAGTGAAGTCTATGTGCACAGTTTGAAGCTTTATGTCACTTGCCACAAATATGTTAGTGCATCAAACCCATAGTAACTTTCTACAATATAATCATAATGAGCAATATCAATATAGAACAACAACAATGAGCCTTTTGTATGCCACTTGTGTTTCAATGACTTTGAATGAACAATGATTATTTGGGACAATAGTAAGTAAATAAGTTCCAAACACATTCAACAATTTCAAATTTTTTACTTCCTTTTGAGCTATATTAAAAAACTCGAGACAAAGAGACAAAAAGGAGAAAATGGCTTTGCCGCTGATGTATTTTAGATCTCATTGTGCAACTCTAACATCGATGACAATCATTAATTTCTTGAGAGACAAGTCAATTTAATAAAAACCCAACTCATGGAATGACTTGTTAATTTATTAAGGCAACTTTCTAGATTGCTCCGATGTCACTTAAACAAATTTCTATTTACTGCTAAGAAGAAATCAAAGAGATGAATGGAAACAATGAAATGAGTAAGGGTTTCAAGGTAAGAAACCAGCAAGGCCCAAGGGCTATAATGAAGCTAGGAAGTCTGTTCACAATTTTGTTGAGTAGCATGTCCTTCTGCAAACACAAATCTTACCCAAATTTCTCTGCAAACAATGATTAACTCATAAATAAAAAGTGACTTAAATAGTGAGGAAAATATGGATAAGGGAGCAAGGAAAGAGACCAAGGAGGAGGCACGAGGCCAAAAGGGAGGTTGGGAAACCAACGCTTAGGCAAAGGAGGGGCAACAATAATAGGAGAAGGGATAACGCAGATAGGAGGAGACCCTTTAGGGCCTACTACAGAGGGATTGAAACCTTAAAGGCTTGACGACAAAGGTAAGGAGGGTTGCCATGAGGCAACAGAGGAGAAGGAAAGAAACGAGGAGGGATAAGGTTTGACGCAAGGGAGAAAATGGGATAGTAGAGGTAGGGGTAGAGGCTTAGTGGAGGAGAAAAGGGGTAGGAAGGGAAAGAAAGAACAGGATGGAGGGCAAGAAGGAAGGTTGAGGGAAGACGTCAGGCAGGAGGGGAGGAATAAGGGCTACCGTGAGGAGATAAGGGGAGAAAGAGGGGAGTCGAGGGAAGAGGAGGCAAGGGAAAAGGTTACGACAAGGCTGGAGGAAGGAGGAGGAGGGGTCGAGAAGGAGATAAGGACACAATAAGTTTGCAATTTATACTAACAAACCTTGAAGGGCAACAAGTGTGGAAAGGGCCACGATAAGGCCTAAAAGGCCTAAACAAATTCGGATGCCCTAAAAAACAAAAATTTCACCTTAGTTTTTTATGATTTCCCAAAAATGCCACTAAATCATCTCCAAAGGGCTAGACATCTTCCTCTTCTGCTTGAGTGTTGATTTTGTAAAGGAAAAAATGGTGGATCTTGCCTTCCTAAGCTTAGATCCATCTCTAGAAACCCTCACTAAAAATTCCAAGTCCTTAAACCCTCAAAACCCTTGAAAAATATTCAGGGCTAGCTTGAAGGTTACTTGCACAAATAAAATACAAGATCCCAAAACCACAATATATATACAAAAAATTCAAAAAAATCTCAAAACCCCAGAAAACCCCAACTACAAAACAAGGGTCAGAAAATAAATAATTTACAAAAATAATTATACAAATTATATTTACAAAATATACAAGTGTACAATGCTTAGAGAAATTTTGACAAATATTTTATTTATTTTATTTTTTATTATTTATTTTTTTATTTTTATTTTATTTATTTATTTATTTTTTCTAGATTTTAAATTAATTAATTAATTAATTAATTAATTAATTAATTAATTAATTTATTTATTTTTATTTTATTTTTATTTTATTTTATTTTTATTTTATTTTTATTTTTTTTTTTTTTTTTTTTTTATGATGGCTATATGTATTTCGAAATATAAATGAAAAACCAAAACCTAGCAAAGTTAGAAAACCATAAAAAAAAATTCAAAATCCAAACATAGTCAACATGTGTCCACAATTTGTGAACATGGAACCTGAGGGTTGTGGGACTTGCAAACACTATATAATTTCTCAAGAATAAACTGTTAGAACAACAATGAATCAGAACACCTAAAATAAGCCCAAAACTTATCAATAAAATGTTCCTATCATCTACAATGAAATAACAATCTAATAAAAAAAATTAAGCACAATATAGGAATGCCTGTACTCAACATGTACCACAAATCAGTAGATCAGAGACACCATGAACTACACCCCAAAGTCTTTTATTATGATTATTCAAATGTTCCCAGTGAGATAATAGTTTACATTAGCTTTTCAAAGTTACATTAGCCAAAAATCAGATGGCTTGAGACATAAATGACCTTTAATTTATAGATAAATCCTCCAAGCGGAAAATAATGACTAGTTGGTTTGATCTCCATCAAAGTAATCTCGACTGTCGATAAATATTTGATGATATTTTAATGACTACCATTGAAATAATTGTTTTTGAGGAAGTTTCGAATTTCTCATTAAACCAATTTTTTATTAGCCCAAAAATAATTATTTTGAGATAATTTCCTCAAAAAATTGACTTTGACTTGACCACCAAGGCCCAAGGGTCCATTTTTTCTTGAAATTTCCAATATTCCCTTTGTGGGGGACCTTAAAAGATTAATTTATTTAAGACCCATGGATTATTCCACTTGGCGAATTTAATTTTCCTAATAATTTAATTTTTTACTCTAATTAATTATTTTTCTCGCTTAGGATTAATTTTGTTTTTGCCAAAAAATTAATTAATTGACACTTGAGGGAATTAATTATTTTTTCCACCCTCAAATGTTTTAGCCATGGTGTCTAAGTATGAGGGACCATGCACTACAATATTTTTAACATAATATTTTACAAATTTAGCCTTCAAAGGGGGATACCCGTTCATTATAGACCTTCAAATAACCTCCCCAATTCTGTGATACAATATGATATAGTAGACCAAGTGACTTGTAGTAAAATAATTTAGCCGATTGGCTTAAATTATTCCCAAAGCACTTTTACAAAAGAATCGACTAAAACAATAGGACTCACTTAAGATTTTGATGATAAATTCTACCCTAGCTTTGGAGTGAGGCTGAAGGGAAAAACTCTGATGATCATCTATGTTTAGAAACACAGATAAATCAATGAGATTAAAAGCCTCCTAGGATGAAATTCGTCGCCAAAATAATAGACTCACCTAGGTTGTTACATACATACATGGTCTTACTAACATCATTTACATTACAAATTTTGAAGAATGGGTTTACAATGACTATCTCATTTAATGTAACACTATCATTGAACATCCATATAAAATCTATTCAGCTAAGTTAGACAGTTTGGTTTGAATCATTAGTACTATGAGTGTCATGTTCTCATTAAGATATTGCTTTCCAACAATCAGTTCCACTTCTTTCGACTAGGAAGTTGACAATTTACACAGTAGGTATAGTCATTTAAGTACATTGTTAAACTTCAAATGAGACTCATTATCTTGATCCTTAATCTCTAGTCATGCATTCTTCCTTATTTAGGTAGTATGTTGAAATTCAACATTAAGCTATTATTGGCCTTACCATCCTTCCTTAAATCATTAACATCAAATTTAAATCCCATGATTTTTCATCACTTCACATGTTTGGTTTATCCTTTCTAGGGCTACTATACCTAATAACACATAAACATTAAACCATCTTTGTTTAGGTTTTATGTCATGCTTAATCCACCTACACAAAGGGATAGTTAAGGCATGGTTGTTATTACGAAGATTAACTCATCTCATCATGTTGCTAGCTCAATACCACTTGCCCTATTTTATCATAGATGAACCATTATTCATGTTGGACTAAGGATTCCTCCCCTCCACTTTTTGTCCTATCAGACACTATCTCTGATTTAAAATTTGAAACATTTGGAAGCACTGCTATCATTATCATTAACAAAAGGTTTTACATGCTTGGTGTGCTTTGGCAATCAAGTGTCCATGTAACATGAAACAAGGAATGAAAATTAGTTGAGTACACCCTCTATTAATCAAATCTCACCCTTTTTCTCAATTTGTGCATAATCCTTCTCAAGGTCCTATTATAAAATTTCTAGCAACATTCCTTCTTGAGTTTCATGCTAGGAGTTTACTCATTAGTATAAATCATCTATTTTGTTTTCCAACATGTCGTCGATTGTTATACTTGAATTTTTAAACATTTTCTCTAGTTTATCACATGTCATCCTTAACTAGTTGTGAGCATTTTTATTGATAACTCCCTTTCTTGAACCTTAAAATGTATAGGTTATAAATATGACCTATACCAAGCATCCTTATTCATCCTTCACATTTTAAAATCTACTTACCAATATCCTTAACAAAGTTTTCCACCTAAGAGAGAGACACTCCCACACTTCAATATTATTAACTAGGTATACAACCTAAGGAAGTTGTCTAAGGTTTAATCACTTCTTTAATATTAAAATTTCCATATTGTTGTTATGCAAAATGGGCATCATGATCAATGGTCACTAATATTTGATTGGCTAGATCGCTTCCTTTATGCTAAGGTGGTTACCCTTTTTTTTAACTTGTGGAATTTCAATAGTTTTTGACTCGTTTGCATCACTCTCCACATATAGACACTAATGGGTTTATTACCTTTAGTATCACCATAATTTTGTAGTTGCTCTAAATGATCTATGTATTTATCTCAATAATTTAACTCAATTGTTTAGTTTACCACATCTTCTCCTCAACCAACATATTTCTTATTTATACGTTACGATGATTCTTATCATATTCTTATATGAAAATACTTATGTAATTCCATAACCATTTTCGACAAGGTTATTCATGATTCAATTTTGAATTATAATTTCTCTGTATCTTGCATCAATAGCTAGTGTCTTCTTTACTTCCTCAAGTTACCTTAGTCAGTTTAAATATATGTTATTGTATATTAATTCCTATCCCATGGCCTCTTCTTAGTATTTATATTCAATTTTTCAAGTCTATATTATCAGACATAAGGAAAAAATTTAAGATACATATTGATTCTTATTACATACTCAATAGTGCATATCTACAAGATAAAACCACTATCATATTACTTAATTATCTATGCCATCATGCCATAAAGAGCTTATCAAGGTTTCCTTCATCTCTTTTAGACTATTTACTCGCTGTTTAGTTTTCTTTCGTAAAACCCATGCCAATACTTATTATTACAAGGTTATGTTGTGCCTATGAATTTAATCTATCCACCTCTTCAGTCATGTATACCTTGTAAGGGCATAAGTTGATGCTATCCCTCAGTTCCTATCATATGTTGAGTTTTGGAATTTCCTCGTCTCTCATATATGCACTAATGCACACCATGCACTTTTACTATAACTCATCCACATGCTCCTTTGATATAATATGATTGCCATACACATACCTTAATTTTTCATATCATTTTTTATTATGTTTCATGGAAAATATTAATATCCTTTGTAATTACTTTATATAAAATATCTTCACCCCACATATATATATATATATTGATAAGACATTCCATTTAATAAAAAAATTATGTCCCAAAAAGAAATATTCACATTAAATTTTTACAAAATCCATTACTATAACATATTTAAAAAATAATCATAATCATTATATAATATTATATATATATATTTCCCTTCAAATATATAAAATATTGTTTTGTAATTTTTAGTCCTTGCCTCGCCACGGACTATAGCACTCACCTCACGGTCAAATCCTGTTGACTTTCAGAGTTTTTTTTCCATTTTCATGTACATAACCAAAGATTTCAAGATTTTCTTTTTATTTACGATTTTTCTTAAATTATTATTATAATTTTTGAAAAATGTGTTTCTAATTTTCTGATTGGCTCAAAGCATTTTGATGGGATATAATAGCCCTGATGAAGTGTCCTTTTATTTTCCTATTTTCCAGTGTCTGACAAATCATTTTAAAATGAAAAAAACCTAATTTTGTAAGTGGTCATTCCATCGGTGAGTAATTTGACACTGACAATAACTTTTTTTATGCCTGACACTGCTACTTCTCTGCCCAATGATGCTAGAACTGACGTGGTGCAAGGTCCCTTACATAAGTGAGGGTGTGGAGGGGGGGGGGGGGGTGGATGCAAAGTTGGGAAAGGGTTTAAAACGTTGTGTAACATCCCTATTGAAAATTCAATGTAATAAAAGTTAATAAAGGAAAAAATAATAACCATGATTGATGGGATACTTATTCCATACTGAATGTTGGGAAAAACATCCTAGTGTGGGCGTTCATTTGGTTTATTGTGGCTAAGGAAATTAGCAAAGGCTTTGGAAATGAAAAATAACATTTTTGGCACATTTAATTATGAAAATAATTGAAATTAGGAGAAAAGGAAGGTGAAAAGTCACAGGTTGCATGTGGGGAGGAAAATGAAGGAAAATGATGGAAATTGAAGAAAATAAAGGCCTAATTGATAAAAAAGCTTCCGAGGATCAGTTTGTAACCTTTTGTCAGTTCAGTTTTGGAGCTCTCTCATTATTCTCTCAATCTTTCTCACTCTTGGACGCTTAGAGTTTTCTTGGAGCACTTTAGCATTGGATCAAGAAAGACAAAGAAGGCAAGAGGAAGCAAAGAGAAAGCAACAAAGAGCAGGATCAAGCAACTACAACATAATTATGCTGTAAAGGTGGGAAAGGGTTTCAAATGTTGTGTAACATCCTTGTTGAAAATTCAATGTAATAAAAGTTAATAAAGGCAAAAATAATAACCACGATTGATGAGATACTTATTCCATACTGAATGTTGGGAAAAACATCCTAGTGTGGGTGTTCATTTGGTTTATTATGGCTAAGGAAATTGGCAAAGGCTTTGGAAAGGAAAAATAACATTTTTGGCACATTTATTTATGAAAATAATTGAAATTAGGAGAAAAGGAAGGTGAAAGGTTGTAGGTTGCATGTGGGGAGGAAAATGAAGGAAAATAATGGAAATTGAAGAAAATAAAAGCCTAATTGATAAAAAGGCTTCTGAGGATTAGTTTGTAACCTTTTGTCAGTTCAGTTTTGGAGCTCTCTCATTATTCTGTCAATGCCTCTCACTCTTGGACACTTAGAGTTTTCTTGGAGCACTTTGGCATTGGATCAAGAAAGACAAAGAAGGTAAGATGAAGCAAAGAGAAAGCAACGAAGAGCAGGATCAAGAAAATACAACATGATTCTTTGCAGGTATTGCTTTTCATGTGTCATGGCTAGTAGGGGTCCAGTCAATCCCTTGTTTAAGTAATTATATTTGCAACATCATTCCCTTGTTATCTTTTTGTTATGAAGGTGTCTCTTAGTTCTAGGCAGTGACCTGGTCTCTGGGCTTGAAAAAGTGGCTTAAATACCAGGGATGATGGCACAACACTGAGAAGAAAAGCCCCTAGACACTGGAATACCACATTGTGGGAGCGTTCAAATCCCTTTGGACACATGCATGCCCATATCATGGGAGCGTTAGGGGGTTAATTGGTTTAAAAACTCAATGGGACCTAGGGGTTGGTTACTTGAGAGGTTGGGATGGTTCATGGGAGTCCTGTTGCTGATGTGGAAGGTCTGTATGGTGTGTTTCCATTGGTTCCACTTCCTTAAGGTGAATTAGGAGGTAAAATCATATCATAGTAGCCTCTCGTCACATGTTTACCCCAGTTGGATGATTACTTGGGTAGATGTTGGAGGAGGGTGTTACAAAGTGGTATCAGAGCGGGTTCCGTTCTCTTTGGGGAATGTCGGGTTTTCGTTCTCTTTAGGTGGTGTCTTGCTTCCATTCTTTTCGGGTGATATATGATACCACAGAGTGGTATCAAAGCATTGTTCACCCCTCAAATTGGATGGGTGGGTTTGTTGGTCATGCATTCATGTCGGTTGCATGTGTGTTAATCATCCTTGTATTCTATATGCTTGTTGCATATGCATGGTGTCGGTCATGGTTGTAGTGATGTCCCAATGTGAATGAGGATGTTGTTGTTGTGAAGTGTGTCGTCATGAGTGTATGATTGGTTGCATATTGTTATGCTTGCGTATTTTCTGTGTACATTGGTATGGTTATTATTGTCATGCATGAGGTCATGGTATGTGTAGTTGATATGGTCATGCATTGATGACTAGAATCTAGCTAGATTGATCGTTACATAGTTATATGCTTATGTATTATATGTCTATATACTATTATGATTATGTTATACATGAAATAAACTGATTGGTTGACCTTGTAGAAGAGATATCATCCTCGAATTTTCTAAGGTACATTGGATTGTGATTTGGTTTACCTGACATAGTATGCTTTGCATGAAAGAGATCAAAATGACTAGAAATATGGTAGACTACAAATATTCTCCCTATGAATCATATGAGCAGTGTGGTGTTGGGCACTCTTTTGATTTAGCAAACACATTGAGAAGCTTGAAGGAAGAAATAAGGAGTTGTAAGGTGACCAATGAAAAAATCATGCAAACACGAGATAAAAAAGCAAAGGTTAATGCAATACTCCTTCAGAGTTTGTCATAATTATAGTGACGGGTACCACTTCAGATCAACCATGGACAAGAGGAAAAAACTAATGGGGCATATGGCAATAGGTCTTATGGTGGTCACATGTCATATAGAGATGACATGGTTAGAGATAGAAGATTGTTGGATACTCCAGATAGGAGAGGTGATGGATACAAGTACTAATCTAGTTCTGGTTATGATAGGCATCATGATCATCATCATTATCATCCTTACAAGATGAGTGATAAAGGATACTTGCCAGATGAATTTAAGAAAGCAAAGCCACCTACTTTTGATGTATATTTGAAGAAGCCGAAAGATGCAAAGGGTTGGATACTTGGGATGACCAAGTTATTTGAGTTGCATGAGTACATAGAAAACATGAAGACCATAATTTCTATCTTTAGCCTGAAAGGTAAAGCAGATATCTGGTGGGAAGATGTGAAGCAGTTCAGAGACATCAGGACACAGAACTTGAGTTGGCATGATAATTAAGAGTATTTTCAAGAAGAAGTACTTGTCAGAATGGTATTACGATAGTAACGCCAAAGAATTATATGAGCTAAAGATGGGATCAATCACAGATGAAGAGTAAAAGATAAAGTTCCTCTAGCTATTGAGGTATGTATCGTATCTTAAAGATGAGAAGGCTAAAGTTAAATGATTTTTCAGTGGTTTTCCATTAGCATTTAGAGATTGGATTGAGTATGATGAGCCTCGGTCACTTGAGGAGGTTATTGGAAAATTGAAACATTGCTATGAATAGTCAAAGCATAAGAATGAATCTCAACAAGGATGGAAAGGGAAGGATAAGGATAAAGGTAAGGGTAAATGGCAGTCGAAAAGAACAAGGCCTCATAATGTAGAAGACAAAGAAAATGCGGCACCACAAAAGAAGTTCAATGCAACTATACAGGGATATGGATCACAACAACAACATAGAGGTGATGGTATTGGACGGTTGGAGTGTTGGACATGCGGTAAGGAATAACTTAAGAGAGACTGTCCATAGAATCAGGGTGGTAGGCCTCAGATCTATAGTGCACAGGAGACATATGTTGTTGGGGATGTTGGACAAAGTATTCCTAGGATCTATGCAACACTAGATAATAGACAAACATACCATCAGGCATCTATCATTGAAATGGATAGTAAGCTTTGTGATGAATTTGTTTCTATTTTGATTGACCCTAGATCTAATTATAGTTATGTTAGTCCTAAATTGGTGGGTAAGTGTGGTTTGAATAAAGAAGTGCATGCAAAACCTTGTTTAGTGCAGTTGGCTATAGGTACAAAGAAAACAGTTCATCATTAGGTAAGAGTTTGTGCATTTGAGTTGAATGGTATGTTTGTTATAACATAATTCAACACTTTGGAAGTTTTGATGCTCTGATATGTCATTGGGAAAACTTTCCCATTTAGACTTGATCATTTCTTAGAAAATAATATTTTCAATTCCATACACGACTCTACCCTTTAAAAAATGCGCACACACATGGGTACCATAATACATAACCCACGTACATAATTTAAAATATGAAAAAAATTATATATATCCTATTTTTCGGGTGGGGTTTACGGGTTTCACCAAAATCCCACCTACAAGAGCCCGTGGCCTAACTAAATCAACTAATTTCTAGTGGTATTTATACACCTCATGGCAAGGCATAATCATAGAAGGAGATAGGATATAGACATTATAATCCTTTTCGTCCCCAGATCAAGTATGATTTTCCCTGTGCTTCTTGCACTCCCAGTCATAGGAAACCCTTGTTTCCTTGTAGATATTCTCATCTTCCATTATATCACATCATTTTGCACATCCTTAAGAGGTGATCTTTGAGGCTTGGGTTGGACAGATCCAGAGGAAAGTTTCATTGGTGCCATGGTCAGATCAGGTTGTATCTTTCCACTACTATTTGTCGATACCAATAAAGAATATCTGTATTATTCCTAATATGTTATGATATCATGTTTTTTTTATGATTCATGTGTAATTTATCATGGTTTATATGTTTATTCTTGATTATCTAACATGTTATTTAGGCACACACTTTGAACTACTTACTATATATATGCTTCTCTGAAGTAAGTTGCAGGTTTGATCACTTTGGAGGAAGCAGAGGGTTTGGACCCTATGAGATTGACATCAAACATAAAACCTATGGGTACTCCTCTAAAACCCAACTTTGGTAGTTTATATAATTTTCTTGCTTGAATGTATGCTTCTTGTTGATAATCTGCCTTTGATTTGTTGAGGATGTCAACCCTTACCTTAGGGAAGTTTTTCTTGGCCACTGAACTGGCGACTCTGCTAGGGAATACAACCTCGTATTTTTTAAAAGGGTTGTTTTTTCCTTTATCTGGGCTTTTCTTTCTTGTTTCTTTATTTTTCCAATATTGTTGACTGATTTTCAGTATGGTAAATTAGTCCGATCTTTTGGATCAGGTTTGTGTTTTTTTATTTTTCCCTATTTTTCTGCATATGCACATTTTTTCTTGTATACAAAAGCATACACACATAATTTCTACCAAAGAAACCCACGTATACAACAGTTTCTTTGGAAACAATCACGTGTACATGTGGCTTAGCCATTACACAGTCACGAAGATTTGGAAAATTTTGAATCTTTTCAAATTTTTGCCTTCAGTTAGGGGTGTAGCCTGGTTTTCCTTCTCTTGTGAGGTCATTTGCTGCCTGGAATGGTCTTGTTTATTGTTGGTGTCATTTTCTTTGTCTCTTTTTTCAACCTAAGGTTTGCAATTTTTTGAAGTTTTTGCATTTTAAGTTTGGGTTTTAGACCTTTTTGGTAAAGTTCTTGACTATTCTGTGGTTCTAGAATAGTGAGTTGATTC
The DNA here is from genome assembly GCA_000404065.3 of Pinus taeda. NCBI lineage: Eukaryota > Viridiplantae > Streptophyta > Pinopsida > Pinales > Pinaceae > Pinus > Pinus taeda. Next base: position 59,840 of record APFE031047584.1, on the reverse strand, counting down.
TCGACTTGCTTATAATCCAATATTTTCATTAGTTAACTTTACATTCTCGAAGTTGATTCATTTGGTTTGTTTTTTATTATTTAAGAAAGGTCTTTGCAATTTTGGTTCAGTGAAAGGTTTTGGTTCTCTAAAATCTTTCTATTTTTTTGAACCTTTTAGGTATCCTTGAGCTCAAGTTGTTCAAGTGTTTTGGTCTCTTAGTCACTTTAGTATTATCATCTTGATGATTGTTTATGGCTTGTGAAGTTTGGATTCTTTTCGCTTGATTTTGATTTTGAGGTGATTGATTGGTTTGATTTCTTGAAAATTTTGTTTTAAGCCCTTAAAAAGAAAAAAGAAAAAAGAAATTGTTTTTGCCTTTCCTTTCCTTGATTTTTGGCTTTTAATATTTTTAGCTTACCAACAAGTGTGCAAATATTTGTTTGAGGTTGAAATTTGCTTCACTTGGGAGATATTTTCTTGGATATTTTTTTCTCCTTGTTTGGTCATTTTGGCTTTAGATATTTGAACGAAAACTTTTGTTTATTTGGTTCATTCTGTAGAATCTTGCATTTAGGCATTTCTAGTATGCATTAAGGTAGTTTGCATTTTAGGCATTGTAGTCTCTTTTGACAAATGTTGAATGTGTGAGTGTGTTTAAAGAAAAATAAAAGAGTTTTTTATTTCATATATTCCTCATAGAACCTTGTAGAGATCACTTTTCATTGAAGAAAAATAAGTTGCATTTGCATGTAGCCTAGTTTTCTATTGATTCCTTTTTGCGTTAGAAAATCATAAGTTTCACTTCCGCTGCCCGTGACCTAAATAACAACCAATAAAATTAAGCGCTTGATATAAAATGAACTAGATTTTGTTTTTTTCATATATACATCAATTAGTCTAGGGCATTTAGGGCCTTGGAATAGGTGTGTGGAAAGTAAAATCTCTAAGGCCACTCTAAAATGAAACATATAAGTTGATTAAAGAGTGTAAATCCAGTCTCGTTAACTAGTCCAGGAAAACTCTTCTAACACGAGTTAAGCATGAGGAAGAGTGAAGAGAAGGAAAGAGAGATAACCCATCTCCTACTTGTTGGATCTCGTGCCCACGACTGTTTTTCTCAGCTTGAACTGGTGACTTTAATTTCCTATCATAGGGACCACACAAGTGACTGCAAGGGGTAATGCCTATGGTACATGAGACAAACGTTGCATCACTTTCATAATACTTCTAGAGGGTGCCCTTGCGAAGCTTGGGTACTTTCACCAACAAATTCTGTTGTCTAGAGGTCAGCGTAATTGTTTCTCATACCTTCGTTGGTAGGCTTGGGCTGTAATTATCCCAAACTATCTTCAAAAAGTCCTTATCATCACTTTCTTGTATTTTGGTGTCCGATCCTAATCAGTCGGAGCAGAAATACCTGGAAGCTTCTTGTTTGGTTGTATATTTATGGACTTTTTAGTGAGTGCTCTTCACTCATATATTGCCATAAGTTTTTATTTTTTGAGTCTTTAAAATTTATATTAATATTTAAAAGTGGTTGATCGCATCTTTTTCAATCTAGCAGGCTTTGTGGGATTTCATATGCGAGTGCCAAACCTTCATCCAGAAGGCATAGGAGTAGTTTTGCTAGTGATTTTCAACCAGTAGCAGCTAACACATCAGAGATTAATCCTTCTTTAGTGTGTCTCATTTCATAGGCTGAACCTAGTTTAGTTCATAATTTGGACAGTAATGCTCCAATACTTGCTAGGGTGCTCTTCTAATTGGAGGATGAGATTGATATTGAGGATGTCCCTGAGTCCCCCATGACTCCTTCGACACCTATTGCTTCCCATATTCCTTATGTCGTATGATATGTGGGTACCTCGAATCACAGGCCGACAAGCCCTGTTCACTCTCCTTTTCTTCCGATGGCCAATGTTAGTGGCATAGGTATGGCTACTAATACTTATGGTGTGAAGACCGCTCCTTCAGTTGCAGGGCGGGTACTATTGATATCCTTCCACCCCTTTCACTGGTGCCTATCCTTTTGGGATGCCATCTAGTGGAATTCCTTCGTTCCTTCAACCTTTCCATATGCTATATCCACATCTATGAATTCTATGCGAAGTGGTTCAACACATTTTCAAGGTTTTGCTTTTGGAAGTGGTCATATTCCTCCTTCCAATTCACCTTTGAACCTAGGACATGCTCAAAATGTTAATCCTTTCCAAGGAGGTCAAGGATGTCCAAATCCTTCTGCTAGTGGTTTATGCGCTGGGAACTTATCCCATCTATTTGGTCAAAAGGGGAGTATAACCTTCCATTTTTCTGGGACCTCACAGGTCTTTCCTCCGCTAGCTAGTGCATGGATTCCTTATTAGGGGCTTTCTCCTTCTTTCAATGTTCTGCTAGGAGGAAATTACCCTATGCATGGTTACCTTGTGACTAGGGGTGGATACCTACTGAATTCTTCTGACCCACAGGGATTTTGTTATGGTTCAAGTCCTTCTATGAGTAACCCATGGACACTTGATGCCTCTCCAAAGCCAAGATACTATTTTCCTAATGTCGGAAATTTTTCTCTTGGTGGGTGGAATTTTCCTGCTCCTCTGCGCTTACCATTCCTAGCAACTTTAAACTTTCCAGATCTTTCAAAATTGATAAATGATCTGATTTGATACAATCCATCTTGGTCTCCAGTCACCACCAAAATTCCATCTGATATTCCAAAATTCGAAGGGAAGTCTGGAGAGGATATGAATGATCATATAACCACGTTTTATTTGTGGTGCTCATCTAACTCCTTGATCGATGGTTCGATAAGGCTGAGATTATTCAAATGCACCCTAACTAGAAACGCTGAAAAATTGTATATTGAGCTTAGAGGGGCAACCTTTACTACGTTTGGTGAATTGGCCACTATGTTTCTAAACCTTTTTTAGTTATCTGTTTGATATGATGTTGGAACTGAGCTTCTAGCCAATTTTGAACAAGACAAAGCAACTCATATTTCTGACCACATCCAAGAGTGGCACAAAAGGAAGAGGATCTTCAAGGCATATATCCCTGATGAGTTCCTTCTCGAATGGTTTTTGAAATATTTGCAGCCAAATATTTCTAAGGTGTGTCACTCTTCGGAGTGTTCACTGAAGAACAAGCCATATTTAGAGCTCAGCAGTTAGAACTCATATATTCTCAGTCTGGAGTCCTTTATAAGATTCTACCTGATGCTACTCAATTGAAGATCGATCTAGCCTAACCTAAGCCGCGACCCCATGATTATGGAATTGTAGGGTCAATTGATAGTCGTATAGCTAACCTGTTGAATCAATTGCAACATTTGTCTTTACAATCTGCTTCTCCGACATAGGCTACACCGTCAGTGTCTATGTATTCCCAACCTTTGGCAGTTTATGTTTTCCAATCTTCAGATCCCAAAGGGGATCAACAATCTGATGGGAAGAAGAAGAGATGTGGTAAGAAGAAATATAAGGCAGGGAAGGGAAATGAAAACAAGCCTAGTCATGATACTGGGGAGGGAAAGAAGGATTCGAAAAAGAAAGTAAAATTCCCACGAAATTATGCAATGGGGATCATCTTACCCATATTTTCCCTAAAATTCAAGATGCTCAACGCTTGTTAGCTCAACAGGGTTCTTCAAGCTCCTAGGCTGTGCTGACTAACCCTTTTTCCTCAGGGCAGAAAATGCTTGCTGGTGCTAATGTTGGTACTGGAACCCCCACAACGGGCAGCCAGGATGGGGAATCCACATTGAATGTGTATATGGCGAGGTCTCTTGTTGATGTTTCTACAAGATCACATGATTATGGTGAGCGAGAAACTTCTAAGGCTAAGGATGCTTCTGATATCCCATAGACGCACCATATCAATAGGCCCACAGTGAAGTCTATAACTCGGATACCAAAAGTCTCTACAAAATGTTTGATTGTCAATCCCAATGCTAGGGCTGCTAAGAACTATTCTATTATCGAAGATATGGCTCAAAGCCCCTGTACGATGTCAACGATAGAGGTACTCCAATCATGTCCTGCAAAAAGGAGTGCATTTCTCACTGCGATCAGAGTAGTAGATCCAAAGAACTCTCTAGTTATTACATTTGACATGTCAAGTGTTATGAAGAGACTCCCTCATCATATGACTTTCCAGATTAAATCTACATATCAGAAAATGAATATCTTTTGAACTATAGTTGATGAAGGGGATTCCACGTGCATCATGTCGATGTCATGTTGGAAAGCTATCGAGTCTCTAGAAGACGTTCCTTCCCCTACTGTCCTTACTGCATTCGATGGTCATTCTCATAGGCCTCAAGGAATTATTCCAACCTTTCCCATCTATGTTGGAGGAAAGGTTGTTAATGTCGAGGTAGAGATAGTTGCTTCCAACCTTGATTATAATATTTTGTTGGGTCGAAATTAGGTTTATGCAATGGATTCTATTGTTTCATTGTCGTTTCACATCCTATGCTTCCCTCATGAAGGGAGAATTGTCATAATTGATCAAATGGCTTATTCTCCTAATTATCCCAATGCATCTTTTGACTATATTGTCCCCTTGGTGAAGAATACCAAGCAGCCTATTGAGAATTTTGGAGTTGGAATATATTCCTCATTGATGGGTACTTTTGATCTTCCTTCTTCTATTGCTCATGTTAATTCCATATCATCCTCCAAGATTGCTCCTTGAAAAGGTTTGTTCATAACTCATTATTTTTCCAAATCTTAGCCCTTACCCCCCTCTACTACCACATTATAAGAGGGGAAAGTAGGTGGAATGACATGTCATGTATCTGCAACAAAAATCACGTACCAATCTATTGTGAATTATGCAGATTCTGACCCCATTCCCCTCCCATTAGAGGATTTTGATGTTGATTTGGCTCTGGTCTGGAATGTTGACTCTACTTCGGATATGGATTTCCTTGACATTCTCTTACTATCTGAAGAGGCAATCTTAGAAGCAATGACTGGTGCAGAAAGATTGTGGGATAATTTGCATCATCACTCATATTTTCTCCTAGATTTACATCGAGTTGAGTCAAATTTGTCCGGTTCTTCAATTGGAAGTGTCCATAAAATTCTAAATCCTTTGGCCCCAACACATATATCCGCTGAAGGTAATATGTCCAATATCTCAAAAACCATTCCAGTGAACATTTCTAGGAATCCCAATATTATCATGAATATCTTCATTGGAGCTACAAGTTCTCTTGAATAAATCAAGATTTATATTGACCTCTTTAAGGAATTTTGAGATGTGTTCGCTTGGTCTTATGAAGAAATGCCTAGAATTGATCCATTGATAGTTCAACATGAGATCAAGACATATGAAAACACTAAGCCTATACGACAAAATCTTTCACATGTAAATCCTAGGAAAGCAACAACTATTAAAGTTGAGGTTGAAAATATGCTCAAGGCAGGTTTCATATACCTTGTTCCTCTAATCAAATGGGTATTGAATCCAATCCTCATTAATAAAAATCAATGAACGATTTGAGTATGCATCGACTTTAGGGATTTGAATAAGTCTTGTCCTAAACATAATTTCCCCACTCCATTTATTGGTTAGATCATTGATGAGTGTGTTGGAAATGAGGTGTTTTACTTCATGGACGGTTTTTAGGGATACAATCAAATAACCATATGTCCTGAATATCAACACAAGACATCATTTATTTTCCCCTGGGGTATGTTTGCGTACAAAAAGATTCCTTTTGGCCTCAAAATTGCTAGAGCTACTTTCCAGTGGCCGTGTCTTATGCTTTCCACAAAATCAAGCACATAATAGAGGCATATTTGGATGACCTAGATGCTTGTTCTCGAAAGAGAATTGATCATCCAAAAAACCTTCATTTGGTTTTTGAAATATGTTGTCATTATAAGATCTGGTTGAACCCTAATAAATACATTTTCTCTGTCACATCCAGTGATTTATTAGGATTCATTGTGTCCAATGAATGGATTTGTGTTGAAGCCTTCAAGGTTGAGACAATACTTCAGTTGCCTCCCTTGTCAAGGGTTTGTTAACTTCAGAGTCTCCAAGGAAAAGGCAATTTTTTAAGGATATTTATCGTAAATTATTCCAAGATCACTAAAAGATTTATGTTATTACTGAAGAAAGGAGTTCCATTTGTTTGGGACAATTTCAATCAATGCTCCTTTGATGCTTTGAAAAAGGAATTTACCTCTGCTCCTCTTTTGTGTCCACCCGATTATAGCAGTGACTTCCTCTTGCATTTCGTTGCAGTAGAATCAACCATTGGTATGGTTCTAGTTTAGGAAGACGATGCTCTTAGACAACATATGATTTATTATCTGAGTCGAGGCTTAGTTAGTCCTGAACTTAGGTATTCTCATATAGCGAAATTTTCTTTGGTAGCAATTCATGTTGTCTAGCAACTCCGTCACTATATTCTTCTTAGAAAATATTTTGTGTTAGTTGACGTCAACCCATTTCAATTTTTCCTCAGTAGGCAAGTGATTGGGGGAAAGTATAATAAATGGATTGTCATATTACAGGAATTTGATCTTGAATTTATGTCATCCAAGTCTAAAAAATCTTTAGTATTCACAGAATTGATTTCAGAGTTGCCTTGTGAAGAATATGTTGTTTATGAAGAGTCATTTCCTGATGAACATCTCTTCCTAATATATTCAGAAGATCCTTGGTATGGAGACATCATAGTATATCTCCAGACTTTGAAGTTCCCTCAGAATTTTTCGAAGGATGAATGTAGAAAATTACATCACCTAGTTGAAAATTATATTATTATCAGTGACACTTTGCATCGTCATGGGATTGACTCAATCCACTGACTTAATCCTTAGGTGTTGTTTAACCTTAGAGGAAGATGAGTATGTTCTTAATGATTGCCAAAATGGAGCTTGTGGAGTTCATTTACTTGGGCTTGCTACAAACTAAAAAATCTTGTGTGTAGGTTATTTTTGGCCCTCAATTTTTAAAGATTGCATGGAAGCAGTCAAGAAGTGCCATCCTTGTTAGGTATATTCTTTGAAAATGCACGCTCATCCAAATCTGCTTTTCCCTGTCATCATTGTCGGTCCTTTCACAAAGTGGGATATTGATTTTACAACTTGTAACCCGAATTTGGCTAAGGGTCGCAAGTACATTATCGTAGCAGTAGACTACTTTGCAAAGTGGGTCAAAGCTATGCCTACTTTCAATAACGATGCTGAGACAACGACTCTTGTCTTGGTTAACCAAATAATTTCATGTTTCAGTATTCCAAGGGAGATTGTCACTAATCACGGTAGTCATTTTCATAATAATATGATGTATGTGTTGGCTTTAAAATTGGGATTTCGGTAGGAGCATTCATCTCCATACTATCCTCAAGATAATGGTTAGGTTGAACCTGTGAATAAATCCCTCACAACTATCCTACAAAGGACAATTAATAAAGATAAATCCAACTGGCACATGATGTTATATCTCGCACTTTGGGCATACCGGATGTTTGTCAAGATCGCCACGAGTTTTACTCCCTTTCAGCTAGTTTATGGTTTGAAATCAATCTTCCCTGTGGAATATGAGATCCCATCTCTTAAATTAGCAGTTGAAATTCTTCCAAACACATCTAGTCTTGAAGAATTCCTTATTCATTTGGAACATCTCGATGAGCAGTGCCAGGATACAACCAAAATCAATGAAGCTCATAAAAAGAGAGTAAAGGCCCAATATGACAAGACTGTTGTTAAAATTGGAAACTAGGGCCAAAATCCATGTGGGTCATCTTATTTATGGCAGCTGATATTTTTATTGGATCCCTCTCATCGAGAGGTGTAGGATTGATCTAAATATCATCCGATTCCGATAAGTATTTATGAAGATATGAATTTATTTATGTTATGAACAAATTGTTAAGTCGACCAACATCTTATGTAGACTTAGAAGCCCAATCGACGTGTCTATTCAACCTCTACGTTTTTAGTATAAATATAAAGGACTTGAAATCATTTGGTTGACACACCTCTTCATGTGTAGCCCCCTCCTCTCCACGTCTAGGTCTTTGATGAAGGAGGAAGACATCAAAAGTGATATGCTGGTCTCCAAGTGATGCCCTAATTCCAGACATGGAAACATCTACGTTGATCATGGAAATATACATACACTATTCATAGAAACATATATATGATGGACATGGAAACATATACACTGTTCATGAAAACATCTATGCAGATATACACAGGACATAGAAAACATCTACGTTTTTCATAAAAACATCTACACAGATATACAAAGGTCACGGAAACATCTACGTTGTTCATGGAAACATCTACGCTGATATACAGAGGTCATGGAGATGCGTTGTCATATGTTGTTCACACGCTGTTCATGGAGATGAAGACTCTCATTACATGTAGGGTAGTCGCAGTCATAAATGGTAGCTGTAGTAATATGAAGGAAGTTGCAGTCATAAAGGATAGCCACAGACATCAAAAGTAGCTGCAGTGATATAGACCACAGTCACGCATGAAGAATATCTGCAGTAGCTTATTGAATGCACCATGGTTTTAGGTGCAGTCATGGCCTCATGAAGAACACAACCATCGTTTGAGAGAATCCTATGAAGTTCTTGAATCTGGTAGCATAGATTAGATAGCATGTGATCTGGGCATGAGGACACAGTCGCCAATCTATGATATACCTGTAGCTGCTTCAACACAATATATTGCAATATAATGAAGCAATCATTGTGCAACTGTGAGCTAGCTGGAGGAACAGCAAGATGATAATGTCTTTATGCCACATGAGATCTGTTCTGGGTATGTTGACATTGTTGTTGAGGGGCAAAACTACAAGAAAGTATGAGATCATGGACAACATTAGTATGGAAAGCACGATAATGGATGAGATCATGGACATGAAGGGCAGCATGATGATGGATAAGATCATGGAAATGGGCAGCATGATGATAATCATGATTAGTGCAGCATGGTGTAGTATGCAGTGGTGCAGCAAGAGGACCAGATGTAGAACGATGATAGGTGAAGGAGTCACCTTGGAGAATCAATTGAAGCAGAATGTCTTCAACTGATCTCATCGTTATAGGAGATTATCTATGCTCAGATCTAGATAAGTCAAAGTGTTGACTTCTATTGTAAATGTACTATCTCTCTCTCTCTTTCTCTGCTGAACTGTGAAAAACATAAAGGAAGAATTGATCAAGGGTTTCCCCACATTGGGTTTTGTCCCTAGCTTGCACCACATCTTGTGTCCTCTTGTCTTGGCTTGTCTTCTATGATTTATATTTAAGTTCTATTTGAAATTTATCTTAATGATGATGTGATTGCTAATTGTGAAAATTTAAATAAATTGCTCTAGCATAGAACTACCTAAAATTAACATGGTATCAGAGTTGAGGTGAAGACAATGCCCAAGCAAGAGTGAAAGAGCAATCATCGAAGATTGGGATAGGACAAAAGGATCAATGAGTTCCACATCTCTCTTCTAATTTCACAAAGGGTGAAGTCGAAGCAGAGCATATTATCATAATGGCATAGCGGAAGTTTCTAATGTTCCATCTAAAGATCACTTCATTAGGAAGTTCGGATCTAAGGATGGAAGGAAAGGCGGATGCCTTCACTGCAATAAGTTTGATCGTTATGCATAGGAGTGTCTGAATGGAAAAGACACTTCTCTTGATGAAGATAAACAAATGATTCCAGGGTCAAAGGAATGACCGGTAATACAGTTCATCAAGGAGAAATGGTTGACTCTTCAAATAAAACAAGGAACCCTAGGCACTTCATTGGATAAATAATTGTGGGATTATACTTGGAGTCGATGCCACCTATACTGGAAATGATGTTGGAAATCTTATCCCTCAACTGAATGAGGGTACTCAATTCATTTACAGAAACACTTTTATGTACCTAATCGCAAGAAGAACCTGGTATCCATTTCAACAATGGAATTCAAAGGTTTAGGGTGGCACTCATCGATGGAAAGGTACATGTTTGAAAATAGATTTTTCAAATATGTTTTTGAGTTCAAGGTTGTATCAAGTTGTAGGAAGTCCACTGGGGACCATGTCCATTGACACAACACTAGAGGTCTATGAGTCAAATGGTGACATGAAATCCTGAATTCAAAAAGAACATGGAAGTACATGTATGAAATGTACCAAAGGAAAATCTTACAAGGGGACCATGTAGCAGGCCCACATGTTTGGAACAACCCAAGGAGTTTGAGATTCATGAACGGAAATCTCATGTATACAGGTGGAAGAAATCCCTCTATGGCTTCAAGCAAAACACCCCGGGCGTAGTATGAGAGGATTGATAGCTATTTGATGAAGCTGAGATTCACTAGGAGTGAAACCGATCCAAACCATTACTCGAAGATTTTGGATGATAGACCTCTCATATCAGCACCTTATGTGGACGAACTATTTCTGGCAGGTGCAGACCCTCTCATTTACAGAAGTAAGAGGGAGTTTGATTTCGAACATATGTTTTAGCATGATGAGCTCATATTTGGTTGAGCCTCACTAGATTGGTGCCAAGAATCTTATGAGATATCTTCGGGGCACAATACACTGTCGGAAATATGAAAATTGCATGAGTATTCGAATGCTGACTGGGCAGGTAGTGTGGAGGTTCACTAGAGCACTTTTTAGTGCTGGTTCTCTTTGGATTCTACTTGGATATCATGGATGAGCAGGAAGTAGAATTCGGTTGTTATAAGTACTACCGAGACCAGATACATAACTACGAGTATGACCTCGTATGAAGTTTCCTGGTTGTTGAAACTCTTCAGTGAGTACACATGATGAATACCACTGTAATTCTCTGTGACAACAAGAGGTGGGATTCGATTATTGAGGAATCCCGTATTCAACGATTGCTCCAGCAAATAGACATCGGATATTGCCTTATCTAGGATATGGAAAGTCGATGAGCAAGGAGGCTCCATCGCATTAAGATGATGTACAGGTCAATACATGTTATCGGAGCCCCAGGGAAAGATCAAATTTGTGATTTTCCCAAATGACTTGGAGTCATCAAAAGACCCTTGTACAAGGGTACTGCATGTTGCATACATTGAGCTTTGAGAGCTCTAGGGGCTTGCGGTTCTTACTGGAGCAACATACGACCATAGGGTGACTCACCCTCCCATGGTGGTGCGCACTGGGATAAGATGATTCGCTTTCTTGTGGGACAAGATGATTCGCTCTCCAGTGTAGTAGGATGATTAGTTCTCCAGTGAGGTTTGAATGATGTGTTATCCATGACGATTATGTAGCAAGATGATTAGCTCTCCTGTGAGGCCTAGATGATGTGTTCTCCATGGCGATGGTGTAGCAGGATGATTAGTTCTCCTATGAGGAAAGGATTGATTAAGTTCTCCTATCAAGGCATCCTACCCATGCAGTTTGGGACTCATGGGAATTACCTCTCATTTGATCAATGAGCAAGGAAGTGAGGATAGGGACCATAGTAGTACTGATGGATGCATCATTGTATCTACCATACTCCCTATGCTAGGATGACCTTCATTGATCCCGGATCAATGATACTGGTTTGGGACTAGTGATACATACTCTGAGACTAACTTAAGGTCAGTGGAAGACTGGTCTGGGACCAGTGGTAGGAGTTGTACCTACGATGACGTTGAATTTGGGTCAGTTGAGACTGGTCTAGGACCAGTGGTACATACTTTGAGACTGACTTAAGGTCAGTGGAAGAATAGTCTGGGACTAGTGGTAGGAGATGTACCTACTGTGACGCTGACTTCGGGTCGATTGAGACTAGTCTGGGACCAGTGGTACACTCTCTGAGATTGATGATATTGGTCTGGGACCAGTAGTAGGAGTGGTGCCCACTATGATACTGACTTTGGGTCAGCTAAGACTGGTCTGGAACCGGTGGTACGCACTCTGAGACTGACTTCGGGTCAATGGAGAATGTTATGAGACATTCTCGATCAATTCTTCTTCTTCATGGTTCAATAGAGTTAAGTTGAGTAGAGTAGAGCAGAGCAGAACCAACAGAGCTGAGAAGAACTAACCAGAGTAGAGTAGAGCTAACAAAGTTGGGTAGATCTGAGCAGGACAGTGTAGGGCACTGATGGCAGGGATAGTACAGTTGGACATATGGATCAACAGATGGAGTTCTCCCTAGTTGAGAGGGAGTGTTAAAAGGAAACTAGGGCCAAACTCCAGGTGGGTCATCTTATTTATGGAAGATGATATTTTTATTGGATCCCTCTCATCGAGAGGTGTAGGATTGATCTAAATATCATTCGATTCCGATAAGTGTTTATGAAGATATGAATTTATTTATGTTATGAACAAATTGTTAAGTCGACCAGCATCTTATGTAGGCTCAGAAGCCCAACCAACGTGTCTATTCAACCTCTACATTTTTAGTATAAATATAAAGGACTTGAAATCATTTGGCTGACACATCTCTTCATGTGGAGTTTCCTCCTCTCCATGTCTGGGTCTTTGGTGAAGGAGGAAGACATTAAAAGTGATACGCTGGTCTCCAAGTGATCCCCTAATTCCAGACATGGAAACATCTATGCTGATCATGGAAATATACATACGCTATTCATAGAAACATATATATGATGGACATGGAAACATCTACATTGTTCATGAAAACATCTACGCAGATATACACAGGACATGGAAAACATCTACGTTGTTCATGAAAACATCTACGCAGATATACACAAGTCATGGAAACATCTACACTATTCATGGAAACATCTACGCTGATATACAAAAGTCATGGAGATGCGTTGTCATACGTTTTTCACACGCTATTCATGGAGATGAAGACTGTCATTACACGCAGGGCAGCCACAGTCATAAATGGTAGCTACAATAATATGAAGGAAGCTACTGTCATAAAGGATAGCTACAAGCATCAAAATTAGCTACAATGATATAGACCATAGTCAAGCATGAAGAAAATCTACAGTAGGTTATTAACTGCACCATGGTTTTAGGTGCAGTCATGGCCTCATGAAGAACGCAACCATCGTTTGAGATAATCCTATAAAGTTCTCAAATCTGGCAGCGTAGATCAGGTAGCATGTGATCTAGGCATGAGGATGCAGTCACCAATCTATGATATACCTGTAGTAGCTTCAACACAATATATTGAAATATAATGAAGCAATCATTGTGCAGCTGTGAGCTAGCTAGAGGAACAACAATATGATAATGTCCTTATGCCACATGAGATCTGTTCTGGGTATGTTGACATTGTTGTTGAGGGGCAAAACTAAAAGAAACAGTGCAACCTCTAGGATAAGTTGTTCAAGGGGCAAGAGGGTTGCACTAACAGTGTTGGAACCTCTCTTGGATAGATGAGAACACAATGATATTTTGGTATAGCACTGATGAATGGACAACATGATGTATGAGATCATGAACAACATTAGTATGGGTAGCATGATGATGTATGAGATCATGGACAACATTAGTATGGGCAGCATGATAATGGATGAGATCATGGACATGAAGCACAACATGATGATGGATAAGATCATGGACATGGGCAACATGATGATAATCATGATTAGTGCAGCATGGTGCAGTATGTAGTGGTGCAACAAGAGGACTAGATGCAACATGATGATAGGTGAAGGAGTCACCTTGGAGAATTAGTTGAAGCAGAATGTCTTCAATTGATCTCATTGTTATAGGAGATGATCTATGCTCAGATCTAGATAAGTCAAAGCGTTGACTTTTGTTGTAAATGTACTATCTCTCTCTCTCTCTTTCTCTGCTGAAATTTGAAGAACATAAATGAAGAATTGATCAAGGGTTTCCCCACATTGGGGTTTGTCCCTGGCTTGCGCCACATCTTGTGTCCTCTTGTCTTGGCTTGTCTTCTGCGATTTATATTTATGTTCTATATGCAGTTTATCTTAATGCTGATGTGATTGCTAATTGTGAAAAATTAAATGAATTGCTCTAGCATAGAGCTACCTAAAATTAACAACTGTGCTCCTAGGGTTTTCTCTGAAGGTGATCTTGTCCTAGTCTATGACCAAGATAAGGACACCTTGGGGGCAGACAAGTTCAAACCTAAGTGGTACGGTCCTTTTATCATCAAAAAGTTCTTGAAAAAAGTTGCATATAAGTTGGTTGAATTTGATGGAAACATATCATCGAACCCTAGAAATGGGATCTATCTTAAGAAGTATTATGCCTAAGCTATTGCCTAGCATTTGCTTTGTTTTATAAATATTGTACATAGTTGTTTGTTTCCGTATATGGGTCTCGTGGTGATGTTGGTATTTTTTATTTGCTTTTGCAGGTTTCGATGGGTGATCTGGTGTATCTAGGATTCACCTTTGGTGCTAGTAAATATACTCATAACTTAGCTTTCGCCGCTTGGGTAATATATTATCCATCTAGTTAATTGTTAGTCTAAAGAGGCATATGTATCGATCCTGAATCCAACAATATTGTTGAATAAAACACTACCATTAATTTACTATCCGAAGCAATATCTTTTGGTATTTAATCATCAACTGTTTATTCGGATTCGCAACTAGTGGTGTCTCAATTAAATAACATATATTGTGTGAGAGATCCTTTATTACATCATGAATTTCTAAGAGTGAGATTGTTACAAAGATTACTTTTATTCATATTCCACGATTAGAAAATTCATTTGATGATTCTATAGCTAATCAAGCTTTAGTTTGGCAAATTAATGATTCATCACATTAAAATAAAAAATATCATCAAATCATCTATATATGTGATCAAATCATCGCGAAACCATCTCTATATAGATAGGAATATGTCCAAAATATGTCCAAAATGTGGAAAAATATCCTGCAAAATTAGGGCTTAAGCCAGATCATGTCCATAAAAAGATCAGTCATCTAATATAAGTCTGTGGGCCCTTCCCTGTATGAGCATCATGGAAGAAGACAATGCATTTGCCGCCCATCAGAACTCCTATTGCTCACCTCTGAATGACCTTACGAAGATCCTCCATGACTACCATGGGAACCTAGCGAGTCAAACTCTCCAAGTTCCTCTAAACTGTATGAAGGACTCCCTCGGTATCAGCCACTGCTCTCTCCACGTCTCTGGCGCGATGCCTATGCCTAGATAGATCCTCACATCTCACTAGTCCAACATCTACATCATGATCAAATATTATTGTAATATTTTTGTTTCACGAAAAAAGAGTTTTAAACTTCTTAAGATCATATTCAAAATCCAAAAAAAATCAAATAACATAAAAATTTAAATTTTTTACCCATCTCACCCCATGCAGTGCCCTCATGAAGTACTAGATCCGGGTTCTCTTGGTAGTCAATGCCTTCATAGGGGTAGTCATCTATAGATATGACTTGTTCCTCCAACTAGAGGAAGAACTCATAATCAAATGTTGCTCGAGTGACTATGCCTTCGCCAAGTCACCTGATCAAGTCTTCCCATCTAGCCATCCTCAGATTCCTAGGACTACTGATTATTGTAGACAGTCTAGGTTGGAGTGCTAGTACTCTCTACAAGAAAAATGAACAAAATATGCTCCCATAGCCAAAATGCTTTGTTTTCCCTAGTCTCACTGAAGATAGTTGCTTCTTCATGCAAGCCAAGAGCCTCGTACACCAATCAAAGAATTTCGGATGAAGGCACTCTACTACCAGGAATATGGTAGGTCGACAGGCCTAATTTAGAGGTTCCAAGCATGCTACTCTGACAATGGTAAAGAGGATAGTCTTGATTAGTAGGCTACTCACATTTTTTATCAGAATCTATGATCTGAACTTATCTGTCACTAGCGTGTCGTAGATGTTTATGTAATCAAATATATTTAGGCCTCATCTGGCCCTCTCTTTCAGATCAAATGCATTCCCTCTTCAGGAAAGTCTTGTGATGAAGTAAATATATTCCACATCAATTTGTAAGGGAATTTGATCAATCATAAAAGCCTCTTGCTTTGGATCCCAGTAATGAACAAGCATGCCCAACAATCAAGTTTGGGTTTTCATATTTGACATCATGAAAAATTTGAGAAATCCACATCTTCTTGATGCATCCAATGCCATTGGATCCTCTAAAACCCCATTATTAACATCACCATGCTCCCTCTCCTTCCAAACAATTGCCATCCTACAAATTTAAGAATATTCATCCATTAGAAATCAGAATTTTTAAAATTCTCTGCGTGTACACGAATTTCTCGAACAACAATCGTGTGTACACACGACTTTGCCTTTGAAAACCCGCATGTAGGGCTTTCTATATGCGGTTTCCAAAGGGCTGACCTGTGTACATGCAAAGAAAATTTTAAAAATAAAAACCCTATGGTGAAAATTGACTAAATCCATTTAAAAATGCAGAAATTAGATGACCTTATGGATTTATAATTACCTGGAAGCCTTCAATTGATGAATTGGTTCAGGAAATCGTGAAGTGGAGTTGCCCAAATTTTTTCCCAAGCACTCAAGCTCTCAACACGTGCAAGATAAAATGATTTTTGGTGATTTGAAATGTCTTTTTATATTAAAACATTAAAACCCACTTTTATAAAGTTCATAATTTTTAACTTTATTATTTCATGGAATTTTTAACTTTTGGCTTGAAGTGTTTGGGGAGGTTGTTTTCCAGGATAAATGAAGACTTTTTGAAAATTTTCAACACTTCGACTCCATGATCACAGACCTATCGTGGCAACTATCATTTTCGTCACTGGCATATAGGTTAGGACATATCACTTCTTCTCCTGCATTATGCATGTTAACATCATACTACGATATTTTGCCATAGGGTCGACCCCTTTATGTTGTGGATTTCAAGCCACTTTCATTCACCGTCTTATAAAATCATAACATAATGGTAGATCCATCCCTTACATGGGATTCCTCGTTAGATCCTCTTTAGCATATGTTGCCCATGAGGCAAGAATTTCTTAGGCTTGGGAGTGCTCTTTAGTCCCGCCATGACTTTGCGATGAAGCCTCATTTCTCCTCTTCTTCGCTGTCATTTTGGATTTATACTGTAGAGGCTCCCATGTGTTAAGTTGTACTATTGCATTGCATATTGACTACTTGTGCCTTTTTGGCCTTAAGTTGAATTCATTTGGACTCATGTATAAGCCACTTTTGACCGTGACCTTTCTGCAAGTTCAAACCATGCATTCATTAGCCTTTGCGACTTGACACCCTTTATCCATGGAAAGAACATTCCTTTGAGTGTTGACGACCAATTTTCACCACCTTGCATTGAGCATAGGAATATTCCAGTCCTAGGAACCAGTGCATATTCCTTTAACCCTCATTCTTTCCACTATACTATAGGCATTCTTTTATTCCTTTTCAAGATTTAAATATGAAAAAGACAAAAAAGATTATATATTCTGAAAAGAGCAGGAACATCATAGTTATTTCCATGTTTGATGGAAACAAGAGTTAGTTATGTCACCCTTGAATAAAGCACTCAAAATAAGTCTTTCCTCCATTGGGATGGGGCTTAGTTTGACTTTAGGAGAGCCATAACCTTATTCTTGAGTCAATCCTCCTCCAGTTGGTTATCTCTTCCAATCATATGGAGAGTTTGTTAATTCCTTTTGCATTGCAAACTTATACAAAGTTATTTTATGTTGCCATAGAGCCACATATGGGTTGTGCTTTGTTTAAGGTAATTCAACTTGTGTTAGCCATTCTGTGGTGTTTCTTGACTCATTTTTAGTTGGCCATAGCTAACCTATCAAGTTATCTTCAGTATCACATCAGTTATTTGGTTTTTCGCTGATCCTGGTTAAGAAGGTCTCCATTAACTTCTTGTTGGCCGATCGACTCTTATCAACTCTGACAAATTTATCTGAGAGTAGGCCTAGAGACACACCCTAGCCCTATTTACATCATTGATAGGTGGCCTTGTGCTTAACATCGATCAGTATCTTGGGTCTTTGATTGAGTGGTTTCCCTTGTGTTTGACGTCAACTTACATTATCAGACATTGGGATTCGTGCAATACATTGGTTTCCATTTGAACCTATTGGTGGATTCCTTGCCTCTATTTCATCTCTCATTATTGGTCAGTTTAGAGGGTTTCTACGTGCACTAGCCACATCTTGTATACGTCAGAAACATGCTTTAGAATGGTTATTTCATCTCTTTTCATCTGAGTTCTTCCAAATTATTGGCCTGCTAGTTACACTTGCGCTAGTTGATGTGGGATTCCTTAATGCCTTCCTTCTAATAGATCTTTTCCCATCGTCCAACACATTGCTCTGGGAATAAGATATAGAGTCCTTTTTTAGTACCTTAGGGTTTGCAGACATCAGTGGCAGACTCCTTCGCTATTGACAATGAGAATACATCAATATCTCCTGATTGATAGATTCTCTCAAGTGTTTGACTTCAACACATTTATTCACACTTTTTAGATTTTACCGGGGCACCTTGACTCTCATCATCATTATCGGTGACTTGTATAGTGTTTGTTAATGATATACATCGATGGCCGGTAATCAAATGATTTGACTTTAGCTCATTTATTCCCATAATGTAGAAATGTATCATTTGTGATCGGTGAAGACCTTGGGTTGTGTCAGCATCTTGGTTCATTTGTCATCTCCTTTAATTTTTTGCCAGTGTTACCAGCCACCCTTATATGTTGCAGTTCATATCTGCAGCATCCTATGTGTTGACACCCAAGTTTATGCAATACCACTATTCCACCTATATGACATGGTACTATTATGAGGATCAGTTATGCGACATTAGTGATCATGCATTCTTCAAGCATTATTGATCAGATTTTCTTCTATATGTGATATTGAGACATAGCTCCATTATTTTCCTTTGTGGCTATGATAAGATCCAATATGTATTCTTCAGGATTATTTGTACACTTATGTATACATAATGTATCTTCTCTTCATTTGATCATCGAACATGCTTTACTATCTCTAAGCATGGGTATGCCCGCCTCAAACATGAGTCTTCTTTTTTATTCCTTCTTTAGGTATTCAGTGAGTTGGAATCTGGTGATATTCTCTTAGGTCCTCAAATGATCTCTCTTTGTACTTAATCCATTTTGTCCATCATGTATCCCTTCTAACCTCATATTATGGGGCATTTGTTATAGCATCATTCAACACTTCCATAGTTCTGATGCTATAATATGGTATTGGGAAACCTTTTCCCATTCAGACTTGATCATTTATTAAAAAATGATATTTTCAATTCCATACGTGACTGTGCCCTTTAAAAAGGACACACAAACGTAGGTACCATAATACAAAAACCGTGTACATAATTTAAAATATGAAAAAATATATATATATCCTATTTTTTCAGGCGGGGTTTACGGGTTTCTCTGAAGGTCCACCTACAATAGCCCATGGCCTAACTGAATCAAATATTTTCTGGTGGTATTTATACACCTCATGGGAAGGAATAATCATAGAAGGAGATAAGATATTGACATTATAGTCCTATTTTTCCCTAAATCAAGTCTGATTTTTCCCGTGCCTCTTGCAATCCCAGTCATAGGAAACCCTTGTTTCCTTGCAGAGATGCTCATCTTCCATTATATGGCATCCACATGATTGAGGCATGATCTTTGAGGCTAGGGCTGGATGGATCCAGAGGAAGGTTTCGTTGGTGTCGTGGTTGGATCAAGTTGTAAATTTCCACTACTATTTATCGATATCAATAAAGAAGCTATCTTGTTCCTAATATTTTATGATCTCATGTGTAATTTTTCATGGTTTATATGTGTATGCTTAATTATCTAACGTGTTTTTTGTGCACACAATTTGAACTACTTGTTATATATTTGCTTCTCTGAATTGTGTTGCAGGTCTGATCACTTTGGAGGAAGTAGAGGGTTTGGACCCTATGAGATTGACATCAAACATAGGACCTACGAGTACTCCTCTCAAACCAAACTTTGATAGTTTGTATAGTTTTCTTGCTTGAATGTATTCTTCTTGTTGATAGTTTTCCTTTGATTTGTTGAGGTTGTCAACCCTTACCTTAGGGAAGTTTTTCCTTCCAACAATGTCTACAACAATGCACTTGAACATATTGTTGTTGGGATCATATAGTATGCTATTGGGTATGGAATGGCTATACCTTCACCGAACCAAGGTGGATTTTTATGAAAAACCCATTGAGTGCTTGGATGACAATGGGGAACCAAGAATCTTACAAGGAAAGAAGAAAACCACATCAATTAGGACGGTGACAACTATGCAGGAAAAGCATAGTCGCATAAAATGACGTGTTTTATTTGCAGTGCATATTTCTAGTGAAAAAGTGAAGGAAGTTGAGGATACAAAAGTTTTGAGAAGGTACCCAGTTCTACAACAGTTTCAAGATGTCTTTTCTACAGATATTTCTGATTTTCCACCTCACAGGGAAGTAGATTTTTCTATTGAGTTAGTGCCAAGGGCGACTCTAGAATAAAAAGCACTTTACAAGATGAGTACAACTAAGTTGGTAGAGTTAAATTTGTAGCTGAAATAGATGCTTGACAAAAGATACATTAGGACAAGTGTATCACCTTGGGGTGCACCAATATTGTTTCTAAAGAAGTAGGATGGCACTCTCAAGCTATGCATTGACTACATGTAGTTAAACAAAGTGACCATCAAGAACATGTATCCGTTGACAAGGATTTATGACTTGTTCAATCAGTTGAAGGGAGAAACAATGTTCTCAAAGATGGATTCAAGATCCAGATATCATCAAGTATGCATCAAGGAAGAGGACATTTACAAGACAACTTTTCAGACCAGGTATGTGCATTATGAATTTGTTGTAGTTCCATTCGGTTTGAATAATGCTCCAACTACCTTTATGTGCTTGTTATTGTGTTCATTGATGACATATTAGTATATTCTAAAAATGAGGAAGAGCATGCCGAGAATTTGGCAACAATGTTGAGGTTGTTGAGAGAGCATCAGTTGTATGCTAAGCTCAACAAGTGTAGTTTATTTCAGACTAAGGTACATTTCTTGGGACATGTTGTCCCCAAGGAGGGCATAACAGTCAATCCAAAAAAGGTAAGAACTATCATGGAGTGGGCATCTCCCATAAATGTGGATGAAGTGATATTTTTCATGGTGTTAGTAGGTTACTATAGGAGGTTCATTAGGAACTTCTCATAGATTGCTTATCCTATCATGTCATTCCAAAGGAAAGGTAAGAAGTTTGAATGGACAGAGGAGTGTCCGACCACTTTTGAGAAGCTCAAGCAGTTGTTGACACATGCACCAATTGTTAAATATTGCAGATCCAGATAAAGAGTTTGTAGTATGTACAGATGATTGCAAGAGAGGACTTGGTGGAGTCTTTATGCATGAAAAAGAGGTTGTATGCTAAGAGTCACGAAAACTGAATGAACATGATCTGAATTATCCAACACACGATCTTGAGTTGGCACTATCTTCTAGGCAAGAGGTTTTTACTGATGAGTGATCACAGTGGGTTGAGATACTTGTTTGACCAACAAAATTCAAATGCCAAATAGGCTAGATGGTTGGCCATAGTTAGTGAATTTGACTTCGAGATCAAGTACATCAAAGAAAAGGAGAACATGGTCGCATATGCTCTTAGCAGGCAAAAACATGTAAATCATCTAGCAACTATGAGTTCCTATGGGACAAATTTACAAGATAGATTTTGCAAGAAGTGTAGCAGGATGTCAGGGATATGGAGATTGTGCATAGGTTGTCGCAGAGTACTTGTAGAGGTATAGGTGCAGAGGATGTGGACTATCATCTTATAGCGAATGGATTGGTCAGGTTTAGAGATAGGATATATGTGCCAAACATCAGTGAGCTCAAGAAGGTGATATTGAGAGAGTTTCATGAGAAACCATATTAAGGTCACCCCGACTATCAAAAGACACTAACCGCAATGAATAAATTCTATGATTGGCCGAATCTGAAGAAGGATGCAGCAGAGTTTGTGGCTAAGTGTTTTGATTGTCAACAGGTGAAGGCATAATGTAAGCATCCAGGTGGATTGCTACAACCGATTGCGATTCTAGAGTGGAAATGGGAGGTAATTTACATGGAATTTTATCACAAGGTTGTTGGGGACAGTGAGACAACATGATTCCATCATGGTTGTTGTGGAAAAGTTTGCACACTTCATTCGAGTGAAGCCTGCATTCTCAGCGAGTGATGTAGCACATGTGTTCATTAGAGACACGGTTAGATTGCATGGAGTTCCAAAGATGATTGTGTCAGACAGGGATTCAAAGTTCACTTCCAAGTTTTGGAAGGAGTTATTTGTAGGTTTGGGAACAAAGTTAGCCTTCAATACAACATATCATCCATTGAAAAATGGATAGAAAAAGAGGGTCAACATGATATTGGAGGACATGTTGAGGATGTATGTGATGCATCAACATCGAAAATGGGAAGAGCAACTTCCAATAGTGGAGTTTTTTTTACAACAATGGGTATAAGGAATAGTTGAATATGATTCTGAATTAGGAATTGTATGGGAAGATTTGCAATACTCCCATCAGTTGGAGTCATCGAGTTAACAAGGTGTTGATTGGACTAGAAATGTTGGCAGACATGAAGTGAGAAATGTAGGTAATCAAGAAGAATATGAAAACAACACAAGATAGGCAGAAAAACTATGCAGACCGGAATAGGTTGTTCAAGGAGTTCCAGGTTGGGTAACATGTGTACTTGCACATCAAATCGAAGAAGAGCTCATTGTGGATTGGATCATGTGCCAAGTTAGCACCCCAGTTTTTTGGACCTTTCAAGATCATTGAGAGGATTGGGCTAGTAGCATATCAACTTGCACTTCCTTTGACAGTGAAATTCCATGATGCTTTCCATGTGTCCTTGCTTAAGAAATATGTTAAAGATATTGATAATGTGATTGACTGGTCTATATTGCAGGTGGATCCATATGGAGAATTACAGCTGGAGCCTTAGTGTATATTGCTCTAGAACCAAGAAATCGAGCAGGTTAAAGTGTAGAGAAAGAACTTTTGGCCTGATGAAGCTACATGGGAGATGGTGAATCAGATGCAGGCTATGTATCCTTCATTGTTCGCCGATTGGGGCAAAGCAGTTTTGGTATGATGTTTGGTATATGTTTTGGCATATGTTTGGGTGATGTTTTCATATATGTACATATGTATATGGATGTAAATACCACCATGAGCTATGTTATAAAGCTCCAATAAGTGGTATGGGTGTCATGTTATTATATTTTTACATTTTCATGTTGGTTTTCTTCTCAGCAGGGCGATTACAAATACTGCATCAAGCTATGTTATAAAGCTCCATGGGAAATATGTTTTCTTTTCAGTGGTTTTGTTAAGGTATAGGCGTGGTTGAACAACAAGGGAGGTGTACCCCAAGGGGGAGGGTTTTGTAACAATCTTGGTGAAAATTCCATGTAATAAAAGTTAATAAAGGCAAAAATAATAACCATGGTTGATGGGACACTTATTCCAAGCTAGATGTCGAGCAAAACATCCTAGTGTGGGTGTTCATTTGGTTTATTATGGCTAAGGAAATTGGCAAAGGCAATGGCAAAGAGCTCTCTCATTATTCTCTCTCTCTCTCTCTCTCTTTCACTCTTGGACATAGAGTTTTCTTGGAGCACTTTAGCATTGGATCAAAAAAGGCAAAGAAGACAAGAGGAAGAAAAGAGCAAGCAAGGAAGAGCAGGATCAAGTAGCTACAACAAGATTCTTTGCAGGTATCGATTTTCATGTGTGATTTCCTTGCTAGATTTGGCATGCATGATATTGCATGTGGTTCTTTGCTATCATGGCATGGATTTTGCCAAGTGTCACAGTGTTTTCAGCCTAGCCTTGCCATTTCCGAATAACCATGGTGTGATGGGGTTCTCATGCTTTATTTGAGATGGATTGCCAGATAGATTCGAAGTTGAGTGAGGTGGATATCCGAAAGAAAGAACACATGGCCTAGTGATCCCTGAACAAAACTGTGGATTGCGGTAAAGCCACTGGCCTAGTGACCCTAAACCATATTGTGAGTTGCAGTAAAGCTAGGTATTGTGTGCATTGGTGGGCCTAGGAATCCTTGACTGGTTGATGGCAAGATATATAGTAAATCCTAGAGGTGGGTGCTCTCCATCAGGCCTAGTAACCTCGGGATGGGATGTGTGGTAAAACCTAGAGAGTGGGTTTTAGTTTAGGGTCTATTGATCTGGTGTGGATTGTGGTAAAGCCTGAGATACCAAGAGACAGGAAAAATCCTCACAATGTAGGTGAAGAAATCCTATGGCATCCATGCTTGTTTGGCCTGACGATCTAGTAGCGGTCATTGTAAATCATTTTATTACATTTTTATTGTGTTGGCCCAGTGATCCGAGATGGATTACAATAAAATTTGGTTTCTATTGATGAGGGTGAGGTGGTTTAGCCTCGGGATATCCTAGTTGGTCCTTTTGGTTTGACTCCGACATTCATGCTTGGAATACGACACATGGGTGAATGGATGACGAGAGAATTAACTCAACCATTCTATGGTCGGGTGGAACGTGGTAGTTCCATATCGGTTTGGCTTTTGCATCAATAATATTATGTTATTTCTCTTGTTATTTCATGAGTATTATACTAGTTTATATGTGGATTCTATGGCTAATGTATCCTTGATATTTCTGTTGCTATTATGTTGGTTATAAGCATGTATTATGACAATGATGATGTATGTCTTTCCTCATGTTTTTATTTGTAAATGAATGAAAAATGTATCTATGACCTAATAGATGATAATGTAGCTAATGACATAAGGGAACAATGCTTCTTAGCGATTCTCAGATAAGTATGAGACGCTTATGCTTAGATATGTTGTTTACACATGTAGATTATATATTTGTGACATGTTTGACGAAATGCCTGTCATGGATAGTTGGGTTAAAGTCAAGCCCTTTTTCATGTAATTACATTTTCATCATCATTCCCTTGTTATGTTTATGTTCTAAAGGTGTCTCTTAATTATGGGTAGTGACCTAGCCTTTGGGTCTGAAAAAGTGGCTCAAATCCCAGGGACGCTGGCACAACACTAAGGAAAAAATTCCCTGAACATTAGTATACGATGCTGTGGGAGCGTCCATAGCCCTTTACACACATGCATGCCCATATCATGGGAGAATTCGAGGGTTAATTGGTTTAAAAACTCAGTGGGACCCAAGGGCTAGTTACCTGAGAGGTTGGGATGGTTCCTGGGAGTGTTGTTGCTGATGTGGAAGGTTTGTATGGTGTGTTTCCATTGGTTCCACTTCCTTAAGGTGACTTAGGAGTTCGAATCATATCATAGTAGCCTCTTGTCACATGTTTACCCTAGTTGGCTGGTTACTTGGGTAGATGTGGGAGGAGGGTGTTACACGCTAGTAGGTCACAGGAGCCGAAAAGGATTTAGGTCTGAAAATGAATTCCAATACCGTGTGGACAATTTAGTCAATTGATTCACTACCCTCCTCATATTTTATTGAATTAATTGCATTTTTGTTTCAGTATAGCTAAAATTGATTCATTTCTAAACTGATATTTACAAATAAGGTTAGAAGTCAACCTCCTCTTTTTAAAGTTTTAATTTCATCACTATTAATTGCTATTGGTCTTACACCATGTTCAGTGCCTACAAGTTCATGCATTTCTATGCATGCCAAAAATTATCCATGACTTCAATCAATATTTTCCCAACAATAGAAATATGAAGCTTTGAGAGTCTCATAACTACAAAAAATGGCATCAGAAAAAAATGAAAATATATCATATGAGATTCACATTGAAAAAACCACATTTCCAAATACAATGCCTAATTCTCACTCAAGATGCATGCATGGAAGTGCCAAATTCCCTTAGCAAATGTTGCGCAAAAATTGTGTGGAAATACATAACTTACAAATCCCTTATTCACCATACATTACATGTGTTCTCAAGGTTAGAATGAGCTAGGATGTGTAGAACCCCAACATTAACAACTAGGATTGACTGTCCTACAACTAAGAAATGTATAACGAGTCAACTAGGCGCTTTCTTATTACCGGGGTATAAAAAGATGTTCCACTTCTCGGATCTTCATCTTCTTTATCCAAATCTTCTACTTTTTTGCATAGGGAACAAATAAATAATCCCTATATAACTACTAATTAATAGCAAGATTATGTTTTTGATCAAGAGCCATAAGTAGGAGAAGCAAAGAGAGGAATTTTATTGCTCGACTGCTAAGAAGAGGAACATGGATGTGATTTCTTTCATGTCGATATTTTTTTGTATTTCCAAGAAAATCAGCATCTTCATCTCCCACTAACCTTTCTTATTGTCAATTCCCCTTATAAGGTGTAACCAAGGTCGCTTTGTTGACCAAAGGTGGAAGTGTGGAGAAATCACCATTCTCTGCACTCCCACACACCCTTCAATAATACAACTACATTATTGGTTGGGCATATTTGCTAGCATGTACATTACAATGCTTGGAAAGCACATAAAAAATAAAAAATCTTCATGCAATAATGCATATTCAATGCATGAGATAATGATACCACAAACCAATTTACTATTGTGTGTGACAAATTCTAAATTTCACCTGTCGTAAATCATGCAACTGCTTTGGAAACCAACAATTTAAATATTAAAGTTACAACATCCAATGCATTTGTTGCTAGCTCAAAACAACAATCTCCAACCCAAAAAAAACACACAACAAATGTATGCGATACTTGCAGTATACAATGAATCTAAGAATACACACAACATAGGCCACACCACTAAGAGTGAAACTTACTTTTCTCATTTTACTAGACTTAGACTTCAACAGTTTAATCAAAATCACTTACAACTTTGTGAGCATGATCAACCGTAAGAAACAATGCATCATGGTCGATCATGCTCACGAAGTTGTGCCTTCTCACAATAATTTCGGCTTTTCTTCTGTTAAAAGGATGCTCAGGAAATGACCTTCGGTCTTGTCCTGGATCTCTGCCGACTTCAAGGTGGTTTTCTTCTATTAAAAGGATGTTCAAGAAATGACCTTTGGTCCTGTCCTGGATCTCTGCCGACTTCAAGGTGGTCATAGTGGAGATGAGACAATGATTTTCCAGATGCCTATGTCTTGAACTTAGCTTTGATAACATGTTGGAAATGAATTAGGGCAACATGATCAATTTTACATTTTCCTTTCTTGACATTTATCTACGATTATTAGGTTCTTTTTAACTTGTTTATGTTTATGTTATTCTCATCAAACAAATGCCAAAAAAAAGAAAGATCCAATCAATACAAGATATAGACTCCACCTCCAGGAATACATTCGTGAATAACCTTTCTAGAGGGAAAAACCCACAAAAACTCTTCTTATCAACTTTAAAAGAGACCTTCCAAGACCAAAAATTCTAAACCAAGACTTCAGTACTAAGATTAAATTGACCAACCTGCCTTCATAAGAAAGATATATTTTTGTAAGAGGAGGCTCTTCTAGGCTTATGAGATTCGTATCCTTCCTATGTTACTTCAGGTCTGAAATAATATTAGAGAAATCTAGATCTTCGCATCCTTCTTTTTTCCCTCATTTTTTTCATCCCCTTAATGCTTCTTAACTTAGCTTCTTCATTCTTCTTCATATGACCACAGATGAGATCATACTTGCTTACTTGTATTTCATCAAAGGAGGTCGATTTTTTTAATATAAATTCTCTGGGTGCCTTCTCAAGCCCATCTAATGGCCAACATGAACAAAGCTAGCCAGCTTAACTTGTGGAGCCTTTTAGACATTATAAATTACACAATTACATTACATTTTTTGATTCAAGAGTTCAATAGGGTAAATTCATAATGCCAATGACATATTGATTCATGACATTCTCTATATGCATGCAATGGATGTCTTGACCTATTTACATTTTTTTTTGAACAATACGTAAGAGTTACATCAGGACATAAGACAAATGACACTTATGAAGACAGAAACTAGTTACAATTTCCAACACAAAGAAATACTAACTTGCTAATATTTGTATGATTGTATAGTACAATTTACAATTATAGGGGATATATGTTCATTCTAAGTCATGCGTTTTTAGTATGTAAACGTGGTTCTAGACATACTAGAACACAAAGAATAGAAAGGGTTTTTAGAGGATAAAAGGGAAATAGATACAACTATTGATAAGAAATTGATTCTCTATATACATATACGTCTAATTAAATACATAGTGTTAAATACATAGTGTTGCATATATAGACATACTAGAACACAAAGAATGGAAAGGGTTTTTAGAGGATAAAAGGGAAAGAGATACAACTATTGATAAGAAATTGATTCCCTATATACATATAGGTCTAATTAAATATATAGTGTTAAATACATAGTGTTTGCATATATATATATATATATATATAATATATATAATATATATATAATAATATATATATATCTATCATATATATATATATATATATATATATATATATTATATATATATATATATACATACATACATACATACATACATACATACATACATATATATAATTTGGCTATATATATATCATAGATTTTTTCTATAATTTTAGTGAATGAGAACATAAAATCTCAAAGGTCTAATAGAATTAAAACCATCCTCTGATACTATATGTGATGGCTTGAAATCAAAACATGTAAAATATTTACATCAATTAATGGAATTAATAATCAACATAAAGAAACTGTTTCAGTTGATTAGTATATAATTTACAAAACCATAAGAGTTGACTACTTACATGTAAAACGAAGATTTAACTTATTGGAAATTTCATAGTCATTGCACTATTTAGATCTCGCTGATCGCAACTAATGTTTTGGGCATGACTCTTTGCCTAATCGTAGACCCAATTGCACTAAGTCTTTCTACAACTTGCCACCCCTAAGCCCTCAATCAACTACCTTAACCAATGAATCCTTCTTTCTTAGAGTTCCCAAATGAAAAGAAAAATGCTTCACATTCTCCTTTTCATCCATTAAATAGAACAATTTGTTCAAAAAATGGAAAGAGAATTGTCATGCACACAATCCATGTGTCATCATTAAAATTTCCATTTTTTTCTTAAGTTTTCCTTAACTCAATATTTACTCTTGCTTATTTTATTCCTTTTTACTTTTTATTAAATTTACTTATTCTTGGTTTTTTTATAGTTTAATATTATTTATTTATTCATAACTTCACTTTATTATTCATTATTTTATTTTTATTTATTATTATATCTTTTTTTACTTATTATTTTATTTATTTTTACTATTATTATTTCTTACTTTTTATGTTTATTATTTAACTTATTTTATCATAATCATTATTTATTCATTTATTAATACGAGGCATTACAAAGTGTCATTGATTAAAACCATTGGCTCAGAAAGCCATATTTAAGGCCATAACATGTATATTCTATATTCAAATATAAATGATTTTTTTCCTTGGGGAAAAAATAAATTAATAGTAAAAAAAATTCATATAATGCCATTTTTAGATTCAGAGTTGAAGTTATATATTTTATTTTCAAGGTACCAATGGCCAAGGCCATCATGTCGATTAATTCGTAATTTTAACAAAAAATAAAATTAAAATTAGACAAATGTGGAAAATAATTTAGGCATTGATTTTTAAGGCTTTTCATAGTCTTGGTATTTGGTCTTTAATGCCATGGTCGAAAAATGTTGGAATTTTAACCCTAAAAAATGATGATGTTATGTCACCACATTTGCATTTTGGAGTGTTTTTTTCATGTCTTTTATAGTCATGGTATATGGTTTTTAATTTCGTGGTTGAAAAATATTGGAAATTTAACTCTGAAATGAGAAATGGTAATGTTGCACCACTACTTTTCAAAATGAGCATAAAAATCAGCAGTAAATCAACCTCTAAAAATGAGAAGTAGGTCAAGTTCTTGTTAAGTTGGTAGCTTTGTTCAAAGCTTTTTTGGTAAAACAAATTCTGGTTTATATGTATATAGACATAAATGCACTCCATCCTTTCACCCATAGGTGATGGGTTGAGGAAAACAATGACACTCTTTCTAGTGGCATTGAAATGGTTGTGGAGACCATCGTCATGGTCAAAACAGGGCCTCACTTAAACCTTATAGCCATGATGACCCCTAAGGGTGAGGAACACATTTTCCAAGGCTTTCATGCCTTGGATCTTGAGAACTACACTACCTAAAAAACAATTCAATGTTGGCTTCCTTTAATTCCAGTCAGAATCATATTTAATGGTTGATGATGTACGAACAATCTAGAGCCCATCAATCAAGCATTTGGCTTTTTCATTGCTGGCCTAGAAAGCTCTGTCTTGGTTATCAATGGGAGTGTATCAAGCATGTTATGCCATTATCCTTATGTGATGATCATGGAATATTTTCCTCTACAAATGGTACTAAATATCACCTCTCACATCCTCCATTTCAGGGAAATCCCAATTAGAGCACGAGTATATATTATGCTTCGTGGCCATCACTACATACCGAACAACTCTTGGGTGAGTCACAAGTATAAATTCCCATCAGGATCAGTGATATGGAAAAAAACCTTCATCAAATATAAATTTCATTGCAACCCTAGCTTAGTTTCATGATTTGACAAAGCAATTCAAATTTGGTAATGGTAGAATTGTTGCACCCAATTGAGGATTTCAAACCTAAAATTTAACCTCAAATCAAATCCCTTAGATATTCCATTAATAATTTCATCTTAAACTAGGTAGCATGCGAGTTCCCTATCAATCTTGAAGGAGATTTTTGTAGAAGAATTTGATGGTTTAGGTTGGGTCAAATTTCCTTCCCAAAATGGTATTAGCCCAAGGATTACTCGAAATATCAAAGCTTAAGACATGTGCATTTTAACTCCATGAGTTGAATTTAGGGGTATCTCTTCACATGGGAAATCTTCTTAACAATGATATATCACCAATAGTTTCACTTATGCTCATAGAAAGGAGAGGGGGAAGTCTTATGTCATTGGAAACCCTTTTTTTCAATGATAAAGGAAAGGGGGAAGACTTGTATCCTTTGTGTCATTGGAGAAACGAGACCTAGTTTGATGCACAACCCCTTATTACTAGTGAAGAAGTATCTTCTATGATAGATATAGCCTTATCACTAGAAAGACTGACTTTCCAAAAAAGCAAGGATTCATAGTACTCTCCCTTGTCATTGTACAAAGAACAATTCAGATGGCAATAATGTATTGTGTTGTAAGAAATATTTTTAGAAATATTGTGACTGGGGGTGGTATTTTTGGGATGGGAAATCATCAATGATGTAACCACCACATATACACTTATCTATATATTGATTGACTTAATAATATTTCAGTACTATAGCCCTTCCTTTCTCGAGTATGGTAGCTAGTTCCTTTGGAATTTAGTGTTGTAGAGGATATTACACCACCATATGGGTTTCGTTGTGGTTACAATACTAACTCTATTAGTGGGAAGCTAATAATATACTTGATAAGAGTGTTGGTTCATGAGATGGAATGTATAATGATGTATCGAGGTGAAAAATTTAGAGATATCGCCCCTCAAACAACAATCTAGGGAATGGGTTTGTTATAGAATAAAGAGAATATGGAGAAGGGAGAGGATTTTTTTTTTATTCATACGAAGAAGAATTAAAATTGATAAGGAGAAATTAAGACAAAATTGTATATTGGAAAAGGAAGAGGAGAGATTATACAAGAGCATTAAGATGAATGCTTGATTGGGCACTTGTAAAATATGGAAAATGAAGAGATTTATAAAGAATAATGGGTGTAGGAAATCACACATATGAATGTAGAGTGTTTATCTCAAAGAGCCATGCATGCAAGAATATAAAATGTAATATATGCTAGAGAATGTGGATCGCAATACCTTGGAAGATGAGGTAGAAAAAGAAATAAATAATATGGAATATTGAATAAGAGGACTAAGTTCGTAGGAGGACCAAGGGTTGAAGGAAAGACTTATAAATTGGCGAATGCTGAAGGAACTTAGCACATGGATTGAAGAATTGGAAATAAGGCAATAGAGTAGAGAACAAGAATTTGGTAGTTCAAAGGCTAAAATGAAGAAGAGGAACAAGAAAATTTCCAAGAAGGAAATATTGGAGTATAGTTACTTAGATTCCTTCATAGAAGAAGAGGGGCCAAAGTGGAAGTTTCATCATTATGATGGAAGTTTAAATGTTGAAGCATTGATTTACTGAATAAGTGAGATGGAAAGGTACTTCATATATAAGAAGAATTAAGACTCTATAAAAAATATAAACAATAAAGGTAGAAGGATCATAAAGAGAGTCAAACAAGAGACACAAAATTTATCCTGGGAAAACCCTAACCAAGGAAAATCCCAACAACCTTTTCTTAGAAAATTGTCCAATTCAACAAGAGATACAATTTGAACTTTCCGGTCAAATAAAAGTCAAACTTACCAATAACCAAACCAAGGTCAAACTTGGTTAAACAAAAATATGTCTATCCACCTGTACATGTTGGTCAACTCAATTCAAATAGACCAAATTTAGATCTTTTGTACTCTCTACAGAAATTCAAACTGCTTCCTAGAAAATCACAGAAGATTCCCACATGTGCAAAGTCAACATAAGTGAAACTTGAGCTTCTTTCTGCATTAGATCATGCCTTGGATTTGTCCTTCTTCATGCCTCAGGCGATATCTTAAGATCTAAAATTCTGCCAAGAGGAGGAGGTCGAATTGCATTTTAAATAGTGATCAAAAGAGAATGAATAAGTGTGACTAAGGGTGGAGGTTGACTTGAACTTTTGGGGCAGGCTGACTTGATTTTTGAGGCAAGAATTTAAATTTAATTTTCTCCCCTTCTTTTGAAGCCGATTTGAGATTCAAATGATATTTATCATTTCATATATATTTGGAGGGCTTAAGACTTTAATTATGAAGATCAACCATAACTACAAAAATTCAACAATATCAACATTCACTTTTTAATTCTTGTTGGTCCTTGAACTAAGTTGAGTTTTCAAGCACAATAGATACAAACACAATATTTTTCAAATATTGATAATTACTTCTAATGATATAGATCTTCTTTTAACAATTACAGTTTATCATCAGATAATTATGTTAGTTTTTGTAGCATCAGATGGTGTTCTAGTCTCAAACTTTATGGAGAGGCTAAAACACAAGAGATATCCAAAACCCATAAATCATTTATGGAAATTCCAACTAGATATAACTCAATTAAATTAATTGACCATCATTTAAATTTTTCCTAAGTCTAACTTAGGAAAACTGGTTACTTAATAGGAATTGATTGAGAAAGGTGATAATTCTCTAGAAATTTACATGGATCGACTTAGCGATGATCTCAACCATCGATTAAGATTTAAACTTGGTTGTTGAAGTCTCAACTGGAGTTTATAAGAGGAGGTGGATGGGGTTAATGGAGAATACACACTAGTGTAGATAGTCAATGATCTAGACAGTTCGATTTCAAGTGCAGGTGATTCAACAGGAGAGGCTGAGTTAGAGATCAAGTAGGAGGGGGTAGAGGAGTGAGGAAATATTCTAATGGAGGTTTTTAGTGCTGGAAGAATTAGATGGAGGGAGTGTGAATTTTCCCACAGAGAGGCTGTGCAGGGAACAGATAGAGGGAGTTCAATATTTCCATAAGAGGCTTCGATTCATTTGTTGAGTGCCGAGAATTTCTTCTAGAGGGGTTATTGAATAATCTCCAAAGGTAGATACAACAACAACAAAAACAAAGATAAATTATAGAGGGTTTTTAGAAGGGCTTATGCAGAGGCTAATGCAGGGGCTAAGAGGACGAACTGTAGAGCTAGTCTTGAGAGTTGATTTCTGTTGTGGGGCGAGGAAAATTCATCACAAGAATTTTGCCAATATTTTTCTTGGATAGAAATAAAAGTTTGGAATTCATTTTATTGTACTCAAAATTACTACTGCATATTAATAATAAAAACCCTCATCTGCTACACCAATTTTTCGACATTGTGTTTTTCTGGGGACAATTGTCCAAAAATAATGGTGTCAATTTTTTGTGTGTGCACTAGTATTTCTCAGTTTCCAACATTTTTATTTCCACAGTATTTTTATGGTGAAAAATTGCAGTGTGATTTATTTGAAATTTGTCGTAGAAAATAAAATGCATAATTAGTTTACATTAAGAAGAATACATTTTGAGTTCTTGCAATTAGACTTGTAAATTTTCACATGTTATCATAGCACAATTGATAGGTGGGATACTTAGAGATGAAGAGGGAGAATTTCGTGGCTCAAAGGGAGAAACAACACAAATTTTCCAGGGGATGCGAAGTTCCTAGCTAGGCAGTGTGAATTGCGGGACGAGAGGTCAAATTTCTAGTTGTAGAGTTCAGGAAGGGTCAATTTGTCTAGTAAGTGACTCCAACCAGCAGAAGGTGAATACCTAGTATTTTTCAAAGAGTAGATTCCTTGTTTGGGCGCATTTGGATTTTGCAATAGTTTACAATAGCAAAATCACCATCGGGTGGAAGAGAAATAACACACATAGAGGGAGATTTCTCTCACAAGGTTTCCAGTTTCATAAATCCAAAATTTCCAATTACAATGGGTAGTAGCAGCAGGCAGATTTTATCACTCTAGGAAGGAATGAAAATAAAATCTAACAACCAAGCAGGTGAAAGAGGGAGATTTCCACCTTAGGTAGAGGTTTTGCAGAGATGGCCTCAACAAAGCTTAGAGATCAGGGCATAATAGAGGGTGAATCGAATTATTGTATATGGAAGGCTAGGATGGCATTCTTGATAAACGAATATGGTTTGAAGAAGTTTGTAGAAAGAGTTGTAGCCATACTGACAGATGCTAATCAATTAGTGAATTACAATAAGTACAAGCCCAAGGTGAAGCAGTTGATTCTAGATGGAGTTCAAGATCATATAGTATCACATATTGCAACCAAGAATATGACCAAATAAATGTGCAATGCTATTGCCTCACTATATCAGAATCCTTTCGAGCAGTGAAAGATGTTCTTAAAGGAAAAGATGAGGAATGTTCGAGTGCAAAAGAGTGGAGGCATAAACCCCTACCTTACCAGAATTCAGGATATCCAGGATGAGCTTGCAATCATAGGAGAGTCGCCTCAAGCTACAAAACTTGTATGTTTGTCCCTCAACAATGTCACCGAGGAATGTGAGACCTTCGTCCAAGGCATTCTAGGATGAGATCAGTTACTTGGGTGGGACTAGAGGTGGGTAGATCTCACACAAGAGGAGATGAGGTGAGCTCTAGTAAAGAGCTCCATCAATGGCAGTATCAACAAAGGATCGAAGGGTGTGAAGGAGGAAGAAAATGTGGTTCTTGCATCAAAAGGGAAAGCAAAAGGTCCCAGTTAGGCACAAGGCTCGTAGGGAGAGAAGAAGAAGAAGAAGGATTTGCCAAAGATCAAGTGCTTCATGTGTGGTGAGTTCAGTTACTACAACACTCAATGTCCTCAAAGGAAAAATAACAAGAAGAAGAAGGATTTGTTAAAGATCAAGTGCTTCACATGTGGTGAGTTTGGTCACTACAACACTCAATGTCCTCAGAGGAAGAAGAACAAGAAGGAGAAGCTGGAGTAATCTAAAAATTCAATAGAGATAGATCAGTTGTCTTCCAAGTTGGGGGAGAAATTCACTTTGTATGCAACTATACCTCCAGGAGAGAGGTGGGGAGACATCGATTTCTAGACTCTAGAGTTGCACAGAGTTGGGAAGGGTCCATCGGATAGGAGAAACAATTGCAATTTAATCTTCACGTGGATCATTACCCTTGCTACAAGGGCCCACAATATTCAGTAACAAAAGGATTAATGTTAGTTGGTGTAGTGAGTTCCAGAGTGACAGTTGTAGACTAGTCGTAGTCATATACTGAGGAGCAGAGAGCAGTGTTGATAGCAGTGCAGTAGGCATAATGCAGATTCAACAACAACAAAAATTTCCCAGTAGGCGGTGCAAAGGCTAGTAGCAGTCACAGATTCAGGAGACAGTAGCAACATGTGATCACAATTGATTTAGTGTTTTTGATACTTATTAGTTGTAGTAGTTACAGCGGCATCAACAAAAATGAGAGGGAGTATTAGTTAGGTTGCAGTGCAAATGCAGAGTTGGCAATAGTACATGTTGTACAATGCAGTGTCAACAACAACACATATGCAACATTGATCCAAAATGGATCCTGAAACTCTCTAAGTCTTCATGAAATCTTTATAATTTATGCTAAAGATTAAAAACCTTGTGAAGATCAAGCTGATCAGAGGAATCCTCATAACAGTTGCTAACTGCAATCAGTGCAGATCAACGAGGGTCGCCAATCAAGCGCGGACCATGATAACACGCGCTGTCGCGAATTAGCAAAGTCAGCGATGGTTTGAGTCAACGGGGGAGGAATCCGATATGTAATTAGCGACAAGTCACTAATCACATATCGCAGGGCAAACCCCTCAAAGAAGGAGAGCCACATGCGCCTGGACCCGAAAAATCATGAAATGCAGCGGAAAGTGTTTCGGCTCCATCCAAGGCGGGATTCCACAGAAATCGACAGGAGATCGGAAGGGCTTCGAGTGGTAAGCAGTTTAGACTAAGTCCCGCCCAACGCCACACAATGAGTGACACGCGTCCAGTGGAAGAGAGAGAAAATCGCTCACACTGGACAGGTAAATGTTGAGCAAGTTATCTACTCGATATGTGCGATGATCATAGGATCTGAAGGGTCCAGATCAACGGCGGAGATGCGACCCGATGGATGACCAGATTTGATGAAGTTATAAAGTAGATTGTGCGGGATTTGGAAGTCTGACGTGGATGATGAGTTTGCTGAGATTTGTGTTTCACGGGCATTTTTGGAGTAAATGGAAATGACAGCCATTTCAAATGATCAAGTGTTTCCGGTGAACCTGACACGCTCATCCATTAAAGGAATAGGTGACCACCTCCCTATAAGGTGTTATCCAGTTACTGTAACCGCTGAAAGAAGGGATTCGAATGGACAAAAGCAGCGAACCGAAAAGATGAGAAGTGGAAACGAATGGTCAAGAAGCAGATTGGCTTTAAAGCCACAAACTGATAGAGAGCAGAGGAGGGTAGCCTAGGAAGCAGTAAGCAGACCTAGAAGCAGAGAAACCAGAGCTGAGCTGACCTGAAGAAGCAAAGGCAGCAAGTGAGCCAGGGTTAATACAAAGATAGAGAGAGTACTCCAGAGAGTCTGTGTACTCCAGAGAGACTTGGGGGATCCAAGTACAGTCCTACTGATTGTATCTGTTGTGTGAGACTCAAATTGAGCTCACTGTAATAGGCAGAGCCACCAAAGGTTGGAGGCAAAGTCACAAAGCCAGAGATCTCTAATAGACTTCTAAAGAGCCACGAGGCTGTAGTGAAGTTGCACAATAGCAGGAGATCAAATGATCGAGCTGTGGCTGGTTGTCTGAGGTGTGTCGAAGACAGGAGAAGGAGTTTGAGAGACAAATGCAGAATTCTGAGGGAGTTAGAGAAGCTAGAAGCTCGAGAAGCTCAGAGCACTGACTGAAGGAGTCAAGTCCAGAGAAGCCTAGACCTGTCTGCAGAACAAGGACAGCCAGGGGTAAGATGGCATTCTAGGCCCATTGGTTCAACTGTAAACCAATGGAGTTAAGTGTAGCATTTGTAAAATAATTGAAGCCATAATCCCAGAGAGTCTAATCAAGTTGATTAGAGCTTAAGGAGACATAGCCCAAGATATCAGGGTGAACTCCATATTATATTGTTGTCTTATGTGTTTGTTGAATTGCTGCTTTATTTACTGTTATTTGTGTTTCACATCAGCATAAGCAAATGAACATAAGCACTCAACAATAAAAAACAAATACAAGCGTACACCTATATTTTCAAGAATTTCTTAATTCCACATTGGTTAATCATTAAGATTTGGGAAAATTTAAAGCTTTGGAAGTGGGAGAGGTTCTTGTAAGTTAGACAAGAAGCCTAAGCACCCCATTTTCATATCAGGTGGTATCAGAGCTTAAGATTGATTAACCCCACCTTCAAAGAAGTTTGTATCAGAATTCTTGATTGACAGGGCAAAAATTTCCTATCTGAAAGGTGTTTGGACAGTCAAGGATTGATTGCCTCATTGATTGTATGCTTGGTTACAGATTGACTATTGTTTGAGTTTGTAGAGGTGAAGGGAAAGCTGTTTATAGCTCAATCCAGGAAGGACAAGAAGGAAGAAAGGTTGAAGGCATTCTTCTATCCCAAAGGACCTCAGGGAAATCCTTTAAGCACAAAAGGTTGTTGCAAGAGGTTACCGCATAAGCTCTTTAATAATCTTGTTTGAAGTTCTTTTGTGCACTTTGAAAATGACAACTTCTACAAGTGAGTTCTCAAATTCTTCTTTCTCCCGAAGTTCCTTTAATGGAGACATGAAGCAAGAATTGTCCACCATGATGGATATGGTGAGAGAAATGTATGAGGAGGGAAGAAAGAGCAACATACTTAGAGATCAGTTGAATTCCGTGGAGGAAGAGAAGCAGATGCTTTCTGGCAAATTGCAGGAAATGGGGAGGCAACTTCATATTGCAAATATGAACCTGAAAAGGATGCATGAGTTGGAGTCGCAACTCTTTGTTGCCAAAGAAGCCTTAGCCAAGTATCAACTTGAAGAAGAGGTAAACCATTCTTGTTTGTCTTCAAATTATTCTAAGAATGCTTATATTGGTTCTTTTGAAAAACATACTAGAGGCATAGGTTCCAAGCTAATGTCCAAGATGGGCTATGAAGGAAAAGGATTGGGCAAACATGCACAAGGTATTGTTGATCCAATAATGGTTGAGGAAAGGCCTAAATATTTGGGTCTTTGATATGGACAGTCTTATGGAGAGAGTTCCAAAGCTGCCTTGAAGGCCATTGAAACAGTTCCAAAAAGGAGTTTCATTGCAAGTCCTCTACCTCAGAAGTGTGAGGATTGTATTCAGGAGGAATGCAATAGCTCAAAACATCATTCGTAGGATGCAGGTGTTTAGAAGCACAAACTTGAACCAAAGAGTTGTGGAAACTCTGACAGTCTTGAAGAAAGTGATGGTGTTCCAAAGGGAGTCACTTCTTCATTTGCTTCACCTCCTCATGAAGGCAATTAAGGTGAAAGAGGCAGGTATAAATCTGGTTCTAAAAACATTCCTTTTGATTTTGTAAAGCATGGAAAAATAATTGCATGTTCCTTTTGTGGTTTGGATAACCATTATGTTTCTAGATGTTGGAAGAGGATGGCCACATACAGGAAAATTTTGAAGGAAAAGAAGCAAGCAGCCAAAGGTCCACAAGACAAGGAAAATCATGTTGTCAAAAGGATGCACATGTGTTGCAGTTACTGCCATAAGCAAGGACATCTTGCTGAAAGTTGTTGGACTTTGAATCCAACATTGCTTCCACCAAAGCTGAAGGAGAAGGTGGAAAAAGAAAATGGCAGGGATGGAAATAAAGATTCCATGATTGATGTGTTTCAGGATAATTCACATATTGATGCTGATGTGAAAACAAAGGAGGGACCTTTGAAATGGATTGGTAAGAAATGGTTAGAATTCTTATCCAATTAAGATTGCATGTCTATTGATGCATTTCTTTGCATTTCTTTGTGGAATAAATGCAAGTTGCAGGATCTTGCCAAAATGGTAAATGGAAAGAAGTTGAGTAGGGAACTCACTTTATTGTTGCAACAATATGTTCATTTCAGCTTCGAAAGTACAATATACTTAAGCTAAAGTTGAAAGATGGAATGCATGCATGAGCATGAGATGCATGTGATGTTGGCTTGGGAGAAGTTAACTTGGTCTCCAAAATGGACATAATGACGAAGTCTTTCATCTTTTGGAAAAGAATCCTAAAAGTATTTTTCCTACATGCTTGAATTGAAGAGTCATTTGTTGTAAAGGCATGTTTTATTGGCTGATTATCTAGTCAATCATTTGTATGCAGATATAAGACATGGAAGGGTTCACAAGATGTGAAATTTGTTTCTTTGTTGAAGCAGGGGTTAGTCCATCCAGTTGTTGTCTATATGCTTGCTGTTGTTAATAGTTGTTGTTGGTAGCTTTTCAAACCGGTACAGATGAAAGTTTTGTGGAGCAGATGTACTTCACATTTGTTTGAGCCACCTTGGATCAAGGATCAAGGCAAAGAAGTTCAAATTACCTTCTGTAAACTTCATAGCAGAAGTTCTGCATGAAGTCAAGGAGGAAACAGTTCTTCTCGAGACGACCAACCCATCCAAGAAGGGAAGTGGTTAGATATTTTGGTTTAGAGGCACTATGGAAAGGCAAGTGTAGGGAGGCTGAAAGAAGAGGGTGTTGTTACTCTCATTTACTGCTCAAATCAGTATATCAGTCTTTTGGTGGACCAAAAGTTCTTTTAGTGGGAAGGCGTGATCCAAAATGGATCTTGAAACTCTCTAAGTCTTCATGAACTCTTTATAATTTATGCCAACGATTAAAAATATTGTGAAGATCAAGCTTATCAGAGGAATCCTCATAACAGTTGCTAACTGTGATTAGTGCGGATCAACGAGGGTCATTGATCAAGAGCGGACCATGGTAACACGTGCTATCGTGAATTAGTAAAGTCAGCGATGGTTTGAGTCAATGGGGGAGGAATCTGATATGCAATTAGCGAAAAGTCGCTAATCACATATCGCAGGGCAAACCCCTCGAAGAAGGAGAGCCACATGCGGCTAGACCCGAAAAATCATGAAATGCAGCGGAAAGTGTTTCGGCTCCATCCAAGGCAGGATTCCATAGAAACTAGCAGGATATTAGAAGGGCTTCGAGCAGTAAGTGGTTTGGACCGAGCCCCACCCAATGCCACACAGCAAGTGACACACGT
Organism: Pinus taeda; assembly: GCA_000404065.3. Classification (NCBI taxonomy): domain Eukaryota; kingdom Viridiplantae; phylum Streptophyta; class Pinopsida; order Pinales; family Pinaceae; genus Pinus; species Pinus taeda. Next base: position 19,011 of record APFE031047584.1, on the reverse strand, counting down.
CCGACAGAAGAGAGAGAAAACCACTGACATCGAACGGGTAAACGTTAAGCAAGTTATCCACCTAATATGTGTGATGATCGTAGGATCTGGAGGATACAGATCAATGACAGAGATGCGACCCAATGGATGACCAGATTTGACGAAGTTATAAAGTAGATTGTGCGGGATTTTGAAGTCCGATGTGGATGATGAGTTGGCTGAGATTCGTGTTTTGCTGGAATTATTGGAGTAAATGGAAATAATGGTCGTTTCAAACGATCGAGTGTTTCCGGTGAACTTGACACGCTCATATGTTAAAGGAATAGGTGGCCACCTCCCTATAAGGCGTTATGCAGTTATTGTAAATGCCGAAAGAAGGGATTCGAACGGATGGAGGTGGGGAACCAGAAAGTCGAGAAGCAAAAACGAATGGTCAGGAAGCAGATTGGCTTTAAATCCACAGACTGACAGAAAGCAGAGGAAGGCAGCCCAGGAAGTAGTAAGTAGACCTGGAAGCATAGAAACCAGAGCCGAGATGACTTGAAGAAGCAAAGGCAGCAAGTGAGTCAGGGTTAAGACAAAGATAGAGAGAGTACTCCAGAGAGTTTGTGTACTCCAGAGAGACTTGGGGGATCCAAGTACAGTCCTACTGATTGTATCTATTGTGTGAGACTCAAATTGAGCTCACTGTAATAGGTAGAGCCACCAGAGGTTGGAGGTAGAGCTGCAAAGCTAAAGAGCTCTAATAGACTTCTAAAGAGCCATGAGGCTGCATTGAAGTTGCACCACAACAGGAGATCAAATAATCGAGTTGTGGCTAGTTGTATGAGGTGTGTCGAAGACAAGAGAAGGAGTTCGAGAGACAAATGCAGAATTCTGAGGGAGTCAGAGAAGCCAGAAGCTCAAGAATCTCAGAGCACTAACTGAAGGAGTCAAATTCAGAGAAGCCTAGACCTGTCTATAGAAAAAGGACAGCCATGGGTAAGATGGCATTCTAAGCCCATTAGTTTAGTTGTAAACCAATGGAGTTAAGTGTAGCATTTGTAAAAGAATTGAAGCCATAATTCCAGAGAGTCTAATCGAGTTGATTAGAGCTCAAGGAGACGTAGCCCAAGATATCAGGGTGAACTCCATATTATATTGTTGTCTTATGGGTTTGTTGAATTGCTGCTTTATTTACTATTATTTGTGTTTCACATCAACATACGAAAATGAACATAAGCACTCAACAGTAAAGAAAAAAATACAAGCATACACCTATATTTTCAAGCATTTCTTAATTCCGCATTGGTTAATCATTAAGATTTGGGAAAATTTAAAGCTTTGGAAGTGGGAGAGGTTCTTATAAGTTAGACAAGAAGCCTAAGCGCCCCATTTTCAGATCAAACATTGTTCAACCATACTTTGTAGAAAATGAATCAATGTTAGCACAATGGTTGATAGACAGTGACAAGCATCTACAGTTGTCAGACATCAACATATATGGGAGGATGATGTAGAGGCAGGGTGTTGTAGTAGTACATCAATAGAGAACACCTTCCTTGTTGCATCAAATGGTGTTCTAGTCTCAAACTCAAGGAGAGGCTAAAACATAGAAGATCTCCAAAACCCATAAACCGTTCATGGAAATTTTACCTAGAGATAACTCAATTAAATTAATTGATCATAATTTAAATTTTTCCTAAGCCTAACTTAGGAAACCTGGTTAATTAATAGAAATTAATTGAGAAAGGTGGGAATTCTCTAGAAAATCACATGGATCGACTTAGAGATTATCTTAACCATCAATTAAGATTTAATCTTGGTCGTTGAAGTCTCAATTGGAGATTATAAGAGGAGGTTGATGGGGTTGATGGAGAATACACACTAGTGCAGATACTTAGTGATCTAGACAATTTGATTTTATGATGCAGGTGATTCAGTAGTAGAGTTTGAGTCAGATATCAAGTAGTAGGTGGCATAGGAGTGAGGCAGTATTTCGGTGGAGGTTTTTAGTGCAGACAAGTTAGATTGAGGGAGTGCAAATTTTCCCACAAAGAGGCTGCGCAGGGAACACGTAGAGACAGTTTGATCTTGCCAGAAGAGGGTTCAATTCAATTGCCCAGTGCCAGGAATTTCTTCCAGAGGGGCCAATGAATCATCTCTAGAGGTAGAGACAACAACAAAAAAAACAAAAATCAAAAAATTCTGGAGGGTTTGCAGAAGGGTTTGCACAGAGGTTAATGAGGTGGCTAAGAGGATGTTCTATAGTGCTAGTTTCAGGAGATGATTTCTGTCGTGGGATGAGGAAAATCCTCACAAGAATTTCCCCAGTATTTCTCTCAGATAGAAACACAAATTTGGCATTCATTTTATTGTACTCAGAATTATTGTTGCATATTAACAATAAAACCCTCATTTGTTGCACCAATTTTAACAGTGTCAAATGTTTGTATGTTTGCTAATATTTCTTAGTTTCCAACATTTTTATTTCCACAATATTTTTATAGTGAAAAATTGTAGTGTGATTTATTCGATATTTTCCATAGCAAATAAATTACATAATTAATTTACAATTAGAAGAATAAATTTCCAATTGCTGCAATTAGACTTGTAAATTTTCACAAATTACACTTCAAAAATTCAACTGTAAAACCATAAAGGCAATAGAGATCACAATGTACAAAGATAACACAATATTTACCCTGAGAAAACCCACTAATGGAAAAAAACCTAGCAACCTTTTTCTTAGAGAGATTCTTTAGTTCAATAAGAGATACATATAATGTTTCCAGTCAACTATGAGGTCAAACTGACCAAATCAACTTATGGTTAAACTTGGTCCACAACCCTCAAGTCAAACTGTGCTGTTACTTGACCTTGCAACTTTGGCTCTATAACTCAACCTTGCAACTTCCTAGAATTTTAACGTGTCTAGAAACCACTGCCCATAATTTCACATGTGCGAGGTCTAGAGAGAGAAATGAGAGAGAGAGAGAGAGAGAGAGAGAGAGAGAGAGAGAGAGATTTGTCCTTCTTGCCCTTCACTTAGATGCATAGAAAATTCTTTCTTGTGTGTGGTTGAATGGTGTCTATGTGGAGGAGGTTGAATGCCTTTATATAGTGTTTTGTCTTCGCAAATGTGTGTGTCTCTTCACTGGGGCTGACTTGACTTGACAGAGGACCAACTTGACTATTTTTGGAGCCAAAAATTCAAAATTCAAATTTAAAAAATCTAATATGAAGAACATGTCTTACATAAATTATTTTAAGCGATAAATAATCAAAACATCATGAAGAACATGTCTTACAAATTCTTTATACATTAAAAGGGATAAAACATACATTATGAAGACCGACCTTAGATACAAAAATTCAACACTCACTCTTAGCTAGGGTGGTATTCATAATGACTAGACATATGTTCTTCTTGTGAATAAATTTCTCTAAGAAAAGGTCATAAAAATTCATCAATAGTATTAGCATAATTCAACTACCGTAATTTTGGTTAAACAACTGACATTGGTATATCATCAACATCAACCGTCTACCATCATCCTATTCAGTACCTCTAACACATGGTGCATTCTCACCGTAATTTTGGTTGGTACTCCTCACACATGATAACTCAACCATAATTCTAGTCAGTACCTTGACACATGGCTCATCATTAGCATCAACTAGTCATCTATCTTGTCACATAATACATTGACTAGTCTTGGTTCACCATTATTCTGGTCGGTACCAAGACATATGGTAAATCCAGAAAGGTCACACTCTAACTCAATAATTCTGGGCCTGTTGCTAATGAGTTTGATGTTGGAAGGGCCACACTCTATCTAAGTAATTTTGGGTCTCTAGGATCATTCTTCCTAGCTTTGGTCAAAATACTTGACACAAGAAGAATGCATGCCCTCTTTCGAACCATTCTCCCTAATTCTAGTCATATATGACACATGGAGAATGTCTATCCACGATTCTATATAATCAATTCCCCATCTAAATGAGAGAGGTGTTTTCAACAAGTCTAAGCTTGTCCCTAAAGTATACAAACTTCACACTGGACAAATTCTTTGTAAGAATATCAACAATCTACTCATTAGTAGAAACATACTAGAGCTTCATTGCTCCCTTATGCACCATGTGACAAATAAAGAGGTACTTGATCTCGATGCGCTTATACCTGTCATGGAACACTGGATTCTATATCAGCTTCACATAGCTTTGATTATCACAATATATCACGATCAGTTCTAGCACATGATTAAACAATCTAATGAGTAGCTTCTGAAGCCACACTGCTTCCCAACTTGCCAAAGTAGCTGCAACATATTCAACCTCGACAATGCTGAGTGCAACTAATGTATGCTTCTTGCTCATCCACAAGATCATAACAGAGCCCAATATGAAGCATCCTCTAGAGGTACTCTTTCTATCTTCAACACTACCTGCCCAATCTGCATTTGTATAGCCATGCAACTGTATGTCATCGTTTGAGACATATCTCAAACTATAGTCCACAATACCATGCAAATATCTCAATATGTGCTTGTTTGAAATCCAATGATCATGTCTCGGTTCCACCTAATACTTGCTCAATGTGTTCACTGCAAAGCAAATGTCAGGCCTGGTATTAACCAAATACATTAGGAAGCAAATCAACTTTCGATATATGGATGGATCTACCAAATTAGACTCAAAGTTTCTTAGCTTTCTCAGATTTGTCACATTGGGAGTCAACTTCGACTTACAATCCATCATTCCAAACTTTTGTAGGATCTTGATGATTTATTTTCCTTGACCAAAAAATATCTCACCGAGCTTTTTCCATACTTCTAGCCCCAAATAATAGCGCATCAAACCAAGATCCTTCATATCAAACTTAGAAGCCAATTCCCTCTTACACCAAATAATTAGATGCTCCATGTTTGTCAGAAATAAATCATTAACATATAGGCAAAAAGGCAATGAGCTCCTTAGAGGTATATTCTCCTCCATTATTAGAGGATCTTGATATTCTTTCCTCTCAGGTTCTCTACTACAACCTTGAATTCTTGGAACTTTTTAAATACTTCATCTTTTGTCTTCATGACGTAAATCCACAACATGCGAGAGAAATCATCAATAAAGTTACAGTATACATATTCTCCAAAAGATTTGATTGGCATTGGTCCACATACATTAGAATGGACTAGATATGGGATTTCCTTAGATCTAGTTTCATTTCTTGGAAAATACTTCTTGACATTATGTTAGGAAAAATATTGGGGGGTGGGGGGTGAATCAATATTTTAAAATTTTTATTTCATATTCTGAATTTTGTACGCTACTGTTCTTTCTGCAACCAATGTATGTACATGACTCTCGTGAATGTAAACAATGTATATCCAGTTAACTTAATTTGATATATCTTTCATAAGAGAGTTAACTTAGCCAATGTATTATTAATTTATTCACAAACCATAATGAAATAAAGAATAGATAAATCACAACACATAACCAACACACATAGAACACCGATATTTTAGGTGGAAACCCAATGTGGGAGAAAACCACTGCTGCCACTGTCTCTGTCTTCTTTCTTATTATATAAAGAAGATATTCATTACATTTTTGTACTATTGCAAACTCTTACCAGTACGCATACACCCACTTGTAGGAGGCTACAACCTCCACTCAGTCTCCAACACCCACTAGAAGGGAGTTACAACCCCCTAAGCTTGTTTATCGACTCCTACTAGAAGGGAGCTCCTACCCCCTTTATGAAGGTTGCAATTCTCAACTCCTTTTGGACCATATTTCAAAATGTTTCAAATTAGATCCATCTGTCAAACAATCATCAAATGAATTGTAGTCCACCTTTCATCAAATTTTCATACTGGACCCACACTAAAAATAAACCCAAACCAATATCCAAACTGAAGTACTAAAACACAAATCTGAATCACTGTAAATCAAATGAATCTTTGAAGCATCAAACTACTGAATAAAAAACACAACCAGAACAAAATGAACTTTAGAATATGTATGTGACCGTTGTTAATAGAATCAACATATATACATGCTTCCTCTGCATAAAACCCACATAGATATCTCAAATCACTGAACACTAAATCATTTGGCTAACTAAATCACTGTAACACTGAATCACTCATTGAATCAAGTATTGAACCAATCACAGATCAATGAAGCATACCCAATCATCATAGTTGATCAATATAGCAATCCATAAATCAATCAACCCAAATATAACTGCCAAATACATATCATGCTTATCAAGACGTCATTGATAGACAACAAAAAATAAACATCATCAACAATTATCACCAAGCAACACTGCAGACCATACCTAACTGAAAATATATATGCCCCATCCACAAAACAGATTAGTGTATGTACATCACTACCATGCATAACACCAACATATATATTTCAACATACTGATGAAATCATCATAGAATTTGTATGCGACATTGTTGAATAAGATTTGCGTATGTATGTGATGTTACTAAATAAAAATCACTTATAGATATTAAATCACTGAATCAATCCTTCGCTACAAACACAACACATACTACGCATACCTTACTACCAAATCACAGATCGCTTTAGACTCCTTCAAATAGATCTTGCATCATTAGATACTTAAACATGGGCAGGTTAGTCGAATATAACCATTAGTACTCAAAGCACTTTCAGATCTCTCAGATATGAGCCTCCTCCATGCTCCCTGGTGTACACTTGCTTAAGACCAGATTACACATGAGTAAACCATTTACTTTCACACTTAACACCTTGATACCCATCTCCTTATATATCTTTTGCCTTAGCCAATACCTTACGTAAATACTTTGATAACGTCATTAGTATTCGTTGACGGGATCAAATGACCATTTCCACTCCAATTACTATGGGTCAATAGCATGGTAATGACCCCTGGTATCTAGATTTCCATGGTTCAAATTAAGTATGGTTTTAACTCATAAGACCTATGTATGTATAAGGACCCTCCTTCATAGGAATCACATATACTTTCTCCAACTTCATTAAACTATCATTTCTCTATCCATATCCTCTGTAGCATCTATAAAAATCTACATGAGTTCTAGAATCATCATATTATCACATTGTTGACATCAAGTACATCTTTATTAAGCAGGTTTCCATCAAGGACAACACATTAGCCATAATTCCAATAATCTCCCCCTTTGGACTTGATGGCAACCACTTTGGTGTTTGGAAACCACCTGCAAACATCTTGTTAGGTCCCTATACTACTAGTGTAGCCCCTTATTTTTATTGTTAGTGTAATCCCCTTATTGTTAATGTTGTGCCCATGTAATCCTCATATTGTTATTATTGTGCCCCATAGAAGCCCACTATTGTTATTGTTGTGCATTTACATTATTATTGTTATGTAGGCTCTGATTATATTGTGACCCCTTAGACTCCTATATATAGAAAGGAGGTATTGTTATTTGTATCATTCAATAATTCTTCATTTATGTGATGTAAATGAGGTTTCCCCCTTGAAGACATTAATTTTGAAGTCATTGATCTATCTTTTTTCTTATTTAGTTACATAACATTTGGTATCAGAGCTTTGGATTTTAGGGTTTCACTGCTTCAAACAAGCCATCATGGAATTTTCACTATAACTTTTTTTTTATATGAAGCTTTAGAAGCTGAAATTGCAATCACGTGGAGCCGAAATCTTGGTGAACTTCTTGTATGAATTTCGGATCTTGTATCTCTATATTTTTGGAGATATGATCCAAGGAAGTTAGGGTTTTTGCAGGCTCCAAAATTCTATCTCAAACAGGTGACCTAGGGAAAATCATCATAAATTTATCTTTGAGCATTGGATTTGAATTTCTTAAAAAGTGACAGAAAGAGGACAAACTCTAGTTTATTGGGTATCATTTCCAGGGTTGAAAGTCAAAACAGTGACATGTGGGACTTTGTATAAGTTATCTCTACTGAACTACTCTATAATCAGGTCATCATGGGAGATTTGGAATAACACTTCCTTGAAGAATCCAATCTTGGTCTAAATTGTTGGGTTGAAAAGAAGACTCAAAGGGATACTATAGGATGAAATTTAATACCTTGGAGATTTGTAATTACAAAGATACAACAACTGCGATATCTAGCTCCTAAAAAGCAAGAAAAAAATGTGTATTTTTTAAATTTTGCATAACTCTTGTTTGAAAAATCAGTTTGAACTGATGCAAAGGGCATAATGAATCATATATATCATTGTTTTATTTCAAAATGCCTCGAAAGAAAAAAATGGACACTTAGTAAGAAACGATAAATCTCTTCTATGACACATGAAGAAGAGGAAGAAATGCAACAGGATATATCAAAATTACGAGACCAAGTGCAAAAAATTTCACTCTTGCAAAGAGTAACCAAAAAGGAATGGAAGCTAAGATGGATGGTTTGAAGAATGGTTTAAAATCAGACATGGAAGGTTTGGAGGATGGATTAAAAGTAGACATGGAAGGTTTGAAGTATGATTTAAAAGTAGACATGGAAGGTTTGAAAGAAGGTTTGACAAAGTTGTTATAAGAAATGCTTCCTAATGGCGAAAATATATTAGATGAAACTCATGATGAAAACAAAGAAAATTGTTAATAATGATTTCATTGAATCTAACATTGGATTGAAGACCCACAATATTGCAAAGATCTATATGAGGAAGTTTGATGGCAATGATCCAGTAACATGGATACTTTAGATGGAACAACATTTTGATCTTCATAATGTGCAACACAAACAAAATGTACGCATTGCAAATTTATATTTAGAACCAAATCATTTTGTATGGTATTGATGGCTTTGTTATCGTAAACCACTTGTCACTTGGTCAATTTTTACGGAGGAAATGATAACACATTATGAGGATACAAAGAAAAACACCTTCTTTAGCCAATTGATAAATCTCAAGCAAAATGGTTTAATGGCGGAACACATTAAGGGCTTCCAAAAATTGAATATAAGGGTAAATGATATTTTAGTGGAACATAGGATTGATGTATTCATAATGAATTTAAAGGATAACATCCAACATGAGGTTCACCTTTGGGAACCTGATTCATTGAAGAAGACATTCAAAGTGGGAAGAAAAGGTGAAAACAAAATTATGACAACTAGGAAGTATACCACTCACAACTATAAAGATGGAAGTGTTACTACTCTTAGCCTTCCACAACCTACAAGGTTGACACCGCAAAATGAGAAGAAAAAAGAGCAAAAGGGATTTGTTACATTTGTGATAGCAAATACACTAAAGGTATTAAGTGTTCCGAGAAGAAATTATTTTACATAGAGTGTGAAGAGGAAGAAGAAGAGGATATAAACCAGGAACCAACCCTAGAGAAAGAGGAAATGAATCCAATCATATCTTGTAATGCATTGGAAAAAATTATCACTCCTCAAACTCTCAAGATAGAAGGACATATCAAGAAGAAAAAGGTAATAATGCTTATTGATTCGAGTAGTACCCATAGTTTTATTCATTGTAAGATAATTAAGGAATTGAATTGCTTCATATATCCAACACTAGAGTGTCAAGTGATGGTTGCAAATGGAGGAACTATAAATTTCCTTGGAAAGTGCCATAAGATGAAGTTAACCATGGGGGAATATGTATTGAATAGTCCAATTCTTTCCATTCCAATGGGTGGTGTTGATGTTGTACTAGGAGTCCAATGGTTACAATCTTTGGGTACGATAACTTTTCATTTTCAAGAAGTTTTCTTGAATTTTTTTTGGGAAGGAAAAAAAATTGAATTAAGGGGTATTGCAAGGAAACCATGAAATATAATCAGCTCTAATGGCATGAAAAAGCTTCTAAAGAAAGAATAATGGGGCGCAATTGCATAATTATTCTAACTAGAGATTCAAACATCGAAATCATCTATTTCTCTAGATCTCCAAAAAGCATTGGACAATCATTCAAGGTATTTGACACTCCCAAAGGCCTCCCACTTATTCGTGATCATGATCATGCTATTCATTTGATTCCAGAAAGTGTTCCTCCAAACAGCAGGCCTTAAATATATCCCTATGCCTAAAAGAGTGAAATTGAACATATGGTTGCAAAAATGCTAGAGGCCGGTATAATTCAACCTAGTCAAAGTTCTTTCTATGCTCCAATAGTATTGGTGCATAAGAATGATGGATCATGGCACATGTGTCAAGATTATAGGGAGCTCAACAAGCTCACTATTAAAGACACATTTCCCAATCCTGTCATTGATGTATTGTTTTTTTTGTGTAATTCATGCTACTTCTAATATTATACAAAAAAGAGTACAAAATGTTTTACATCCGCCAAGAGGAGCTGGCTACATCTAAACAATATTGCATACTATGATTGAAATCGAGCCTGAGAGACTGAAGGACTATGAGACTGTCCACTGACCCCAAACCAGAACCCAAATAAAACTGGACCCAAGCGATAAACTCCCAATCCCTGCCGATGCGAGGGAGGAACTTACAAATAGTGAAAAACCCACATACATAATGACCGACATAACAGACAAACAAACTACGACGTAAATCAACCCAAAAAACATGACTAACTGACCCACATTACGCAGTGTGACCACCGTGCCGATGTCCTGAGACTGAAAGAGCGGTCTCCAAAACAACCAGAACAACCAAGCAACAGGCTTAAGCTTCCACGGAGGTGGATGGTTGCTCCTCCACCACTGGACATGCATACGGATTGGATGCACTCGAGTCTGTGTATGGTGCATCGTTCTTTGTAGGCTCGCTTGTTCCGACCATTGTTCCCGCCACCGCATCCGAGGCTTCCGCAGGCTGCAGTCGCGGACACTGAACAGGCGAGGGTGGTCGTGGCTCTGCTGGGACCTCTGGCCTGTCTGCATGATCACATTTTTCAATCCGAACTGAAACATAGTAAATGGAAATGTCGAGGGCGCATGGAAAACGGAAGTGGGTGGAGGGGTGAGAACCGAACGGACACGCCACTGCCCTTCCCCGCCCTCTTCCTCTACCACGTCCTCGTCTAGCTCCAAGGGAACTATTTTCTTCAGAGGGGGAGTCGAATGAGGCTGAGGATCGTGGCGATGAAGCTCGACCTCTTGCACCGCCCCTTGAACCTCCCCGCCTACTGATGAGGCGTTGCCTTTCACGCGACATCCTCAAACAAAACTATACACAATGCTGCCCAGAGACCGCGTTTTCTCTTCGCCACAGAGAGCCTTGAACCAGTGCAGAATCTTATAAAGAAGATAATAAACCGTTGAAAGAACACAAGTGTGAGGACCAAGACTTACCACCCTAAGCTGGAGCCGAGATTTTTCCAGAGCACCGAGGGGCGAATTACTCACAGGGAACCGAATGAGTTGAAGCCAAGTATCACCCAGAGCACTGAAGGGCGAATTGCTCACAGGGACGCAGATATACTGAATCCGCGTAGCATCCAGAGCGCCGAAAGGCAAATTGCACTCAGGGACCCCGCAAAACTGGAGCTGAGTATCGCCCAGAGCACCAATGGACAAATTGCACACAGTGACCAGAACAAACTGGAGCGGGTAGACAAGAATGCCCTGGCGTCCCAAGGTAAAGACCAAGGCCTTCTGTGCAGAGGGCCGAGGTCTGAATCTTGGCACACGCACCCACAGTTCACTCATCCAAGACCAGAGCAAAAAACACATAGACTTAACATCCCAAGAGACATTCTAGACGCTAACCATTCCAACACACTCCAACTGCTCACCTTGCACCTGCGGGCCGAGGCGGTCGACGGTTATAACTCTGCGAACAACTATTCTCCCCCTCGCATTTGTGGCTTCATTAATCCTGGCCGGACAGAGGAGGCTGGTTCTCGATTCTTTGGGCCATATGGCGGATATGGGCGGCCACTTGCCCAGTAATGAGGCCACCCTCGCATTTAATAACTTATTAAACACCCGCAGCCGGGGTGTCATTGATGTATTGTTTGATGAATTACATGGAGCAATTTACTTCACCAAGTTGGATCTTTGTGCAGGATATCATCAATTTTGTTAAGTTATGGTATGTTCTATGCTTATAATAGTTTACTTCTTTTTCTTATTATATTCCACAGATTAGCAATCACATGTACATAAAGTAAAGTGAAGATAGAACATTAACATCGACAGAAAACAAGCAAGACAAGAGACACAAGATGTGGCGGTCGTGCCAGGACAAACCCCTAATGTGTGGGAAACCCTTTGATTTAGACTTCTTTTATTTTCAATTATTCAGTAGAGAATAGATGATAAATCTGATTCTATCAGTAGTAGCAAACCCTAATCAGCACATCAACCATTAGCGGCTTCATATCAAACTAGGGAGACGATATCTCACAAACCGACCGTCGGATTGACTTCATTCCACCACCAAAAGTTGTGGCTTCTAGAGGAGGTTCAGATGAACCTGCAACGTAGTTCAAATGAGGAGATCTTCTAGGCCACACAAGTCAATCTTTACTTCTGTAGTTGCAACTTTAGTTTCAGCAGTTTCTGGCTTCAAACTAGGGCAGTCGATATCTTGCAAACCGTTCGTCGGATTGACTTCATTCCACCACCAAAAGTTGCGGTTTTCAGAGGAGGTTCAGATGAACCTACAACGAAATTCCAAAGAGGAGATATCTAGGCCACGCAGGTCAATATTTGGATTTGCAGTTGCAGCTTCAGGTTCAACTGCTTCCAGCTTCACATGTGTGAGAGAGAGACCCATTTCTGCGCAATAGAGAAGAGAATCATTTCTGCACAGTAGAGAGAGAGAGAGATGCGATGAGAAGAGTGAGTCCAAATGAGGAAAATTCCTCTTATATTTATACACAACGTTGGTGGGTGAATAGATGTGACTGTTGGGCTTCTGAGCCTACATGAGTTGTAGGTCGACTTGATAATAATTCCATAATCAAAATAAATTCATATCTCCATGAATACTTATTGGAATCAGATGATATTTATATCAATCCTACACCTCTCGATGAGAGGAATCTAATAAAAATATTATCAACCATGAATAAGATGATCCACATGAAGTTTTTCCCTGGTTGCCAATTTTAACACTCCCTCTCAGCCAGGGAGAACTTCATCTGCAATTTGTCTATCGGTCGTTACTATTCATCCATCAAATGCACTGCTCTATATAGCGTGACCCTTGCCCTACTCTACTCTATTCTGCTATTCTGCTTTGTCTTGTTCTACCCTGTACTGATCTGTATTGTTCTGCTCTGCTCTTGCATTGTTTTGTTCTGCTCTGCTTTTGTCTGAATTATGAAGAAGAAGAAATGATCGAGGATGTATCATACTGACTCAAAAGTCATTCTCAGAGTAAGTACCACTGGTCCCAAACCAGTCTCAACCAACCCGAAGTCAGCGTCATAGTGAGTACAACTCCATTGGTCCCAGACCATTATCATCCTACACTGACTCAAAGTCAGTCTCAGAGTGCATACTACTGGTCCCAGACCAGTCTCAACGGACCCGAAGTCAGCTTCATAGTAAGTACCACTCCTACCACTGGTCCCAGACCAGTATCGCAGTCAGAGAGTGTACCACTGGTCCCAGACCAGTCTCAACCAACCTAAAGTCAGCGCCATAGTATGTACCACTCTCACTGGTCCCAGACCAGTACTGCACTGACACGAAGTCAGTCTCGAAGTATGTACCACTGGTCCTAGACCAGTCTCAACCGACCCAAAGTCAGTGTCATAGTATGGTACAACTCCTACCACTAGTCCTAGACCAGTATCGTTGATCCCAGATCAATGGAGGTCATCCTAGAGTAGGGAGTAAGGTAGATACAACGATGTGTCTATCGGTACTACTATGGTCCCTAACTTCATTTCCCTCTTCATTGATCAGATGAGAGGTACTTCCCATGAGTCCCAGACTACATGGGTAGGATGCCTCGACAAGAGAACTAATCAATCCTGTCCTCACAGGAGAACACATCAATCCTACTACAATCGCCATGGAGAACACATCAATCCAGGCCTCACAGGAGAACACATCAATCCTGCTACAATCGCCATAGAGAACACATCAATCCAAGCCTCACAGGAGAACTAATCATCCTGTTACATAGGAGAGCAAATCATCCTATTCCACAAGAGAGCGAATCATCTTGTTCCACAAGAGGGCGAATCATCTTGTTCCAATGCGCACCACCAGGGGAGGGTGAGTCACCCTGTGGTCATATGTTGCTCCAGTAAGAACCGCAAGCCCTCAGAGCTCCCAGAGCTCAATATATGCAACATGCAAGACCCTTGTACAAGGATTTCTTGACGACTCCAAGTCATTTGGGAAAATCACATATTAGATCTTTCCTCGGGGCTTTGACAAGGTGTATTAACTTGTACATCATCTTAATGCGATGGAGCCTCCTTGCTCATCGACTTACCATATCTTAGATGATGTTTATCTGCTAGAGCAATCGACGAATACAAGATTCCTCAATAATCGAATCCCACCTATGGTTGTTACAGAGAATCACAGTGGTATGTGTTCAAACAGCTCACTAAAGAGCTTCCCCAACCAGGCAGCTTCATACGAGATCATACTCGTATCCAATCTCGGTGGTGCTTATGGCAACTGACTTCTGCTTCCTGCTCATCCATTATATCGAAGCATAATCCAAAGAGAAACAACACTAAAAAGTGCTCCAGTGATCCTCCACACTACCTGCCTAATGATCATTCGAATAATCATGCAGTTTCATATTTTCGGCAGTGTATCTCAATCCATTAGTAATTGTGCCACGAAGATATCTTAGAATATTCTTGGCATCAATCCAGTGAGGCTCAACCAAATATGAGCTCATAATGCTAACTACAAAACATATGTTCGGATGGAGGTTCACTAAGAAAATTAATGCGAATGAGTTTATGAAACTCAAAGGCATTTCCCAAATTTCGTCCGACATCACTACCATATAACTTCTAAAAATTAAGATCCTTGAGGTAGTCACAGGCTTGCAATCCATCATACCGAATCTTTCCAATATCTTTACCACATATTGTCCTTGAGATAGGAGAATTTCCCTTGCCTTTTGCCATACTTCAAGTCCTTGGTCCTTCATTTCAAATTCAGAAGCCAAGTCCCTCTTACATTTGTGAATGAGAGGGTATGCACCTGTTAGAAAGAGGTCATCCACATATGACACCAGTATGAGAGGCTTGTCATCTTCAACCTTAAAGTAAAGGTTAGGATCGACTTCACTTCTAATGAATCCTAGCTTCATCAAGTAGCTATCGATCCTCTCATACCATGCTCGGGGTGCTTGCTTCAGCCCATAGAGAGCATTCTTCAACCTGCATACATGATATTTTCGATCATAAATCTCAAATCCTTCAGGTTTCTCCACATAGACCTCTTTTTTTTATCGAACCGTGCAAGAACGCAGTCTTGACATCCATCTGATGTAGGTTCCATCCTTATGAAGCCAAAAGGGCTATGATTAAGCGGATGGTCGTATATCTGGCAACAAGTGCAAATATCATAGTCTATACCTTCCTTCTAGGATAAACCACGAGCAACAAAACGAGCCTTATACTTTTCCGTACTCCCACCTGCTGCATGCTTTATCTTGTAAAGCCATTTTGAAGTAACAATTGTCTTGTCCGGGGTCTGGGAACTACTTCCCATACATCATTCTCCATAATAGACTCATATTATATGGTCATAGCATCCTTCCATTCTTAATGCTTGACGAAATCTGAGAATGATGAAGGCTCATTTTGTATGATCGTGCTCATGATGGTCAGGTATCCTTGATACCTGTTAGGTTTCTTACTTTGACAGAAGGTTCCTCAAGGTGCAACATGTCCTTCAGCATCATCAAGTATCCCCCTAAGCCATGAAGGACTCTTCCTAGAAGAGGAAGGCTCATGTGGATGAGGATCAATCAGATCCATGGGTTCTTCTACATCAGGCATTGATTCATCATCCTTTTCTTTTGGTTCCCTAGTGTCAGCTTCTTGAGAGCTCCTCAAAGTCGGAAGATTGTCCACCTTGCTGAGAGCCATATCTTTGTCAAAGGTGACATCATGACTAATCACGACTTCCCTTTAACCGGTGGTGAACATTTCTTCAGGAGTCTTGGAACCCAATGCTTGATGAGGGCATCGATTTTGTACATATATGGCAGTGTTTGTAGTTTTAGCCCATAGAAACTTCAGAAGCCTTTGATCATGTAGCATGGCCCGGACAATTTCCACAATCGTGCGGTTCTTCCTTCCCACCACACCATTCCACTCAGGAGTATGAGGTGTAGCAGTCTCCCTCTTAATGCCAACCTCAGATATGCCTGAGTGAACCAATTGTAATATATCGGAGGTCTTGCTTTGGCTTGAGGGGAATGGTCCCCTTTTGAGCTTTTCTTCGGCACATCTTGGACATACACCTTCTTTCTCTACTCAGAATTCGGGCATCCCTGTCACCATTTGTTTTACACCGAGTATAGCTTTATAATGAAGGGGGGCAAACCTCCGATGCCAACGTTCGGACTGAAGAGATGTGTCATAAGGCATGACACCTAGCGGACTTCCATCGACCTGATATAATGAATCAACACTAAAACCAAGAGTAAAGGCATCTTTAACATTATTTTTCCATATACATACCTTGCCATTGCTGAAGGTTACCTTGTAGCCTTTGTCTTCCATTGTCGAGATGGACACTAGGTTCTTTTTGAGATCAGGTACATATAATACATCTTGTAAGTGAATTGTATTACCTTGATTCAATTTGAGAGAAACATTGCCTACTAGGTATTTCATGTCATCTCCAAGGACAATTTCCAGGTTAGTTTCTTTCTCTACCAGATTATGGAGTACTTCTTTATAACCAGTGAAGTGTCTTGAGGCACCACTATCAATGACCCAAATTCCCATTGAGTCCAAAGGAGCAGAGATAGATAGAGCAACTGATAGATAATATTCAGCTTGCTTATTGTCAACAGTGTTAGATTCATACCTGGAATTTCTAGCCTTCTTGAATGGTTGTCCTCTTCCTTGATTTCCTGCATTCCTTTTACCTTTGTTGTTGAATTTTCCATTCCTTCGATTACCATGAGAGGGATTTTGATCATCGTCACGGTGAGAGTCCTTTCTATCAGGGCATTCCCTTGCATAGTGACCAGCTTTATTGTAAATGAAACATCGTCCTTTTCTTCCACCCTTAGATCCAGCCTTTCTTTTTTATTTAGTCCCGGAATTATTTCTTTTCTTAGCATGAGAAGAAAAGGCAGCAGGAGGACCTTTAGGCATGGGCATTTCTTGCTCTTCTTCCCTTGTTTCTTCTTGAATGCATCTAGCCATTAATTCCTTGAAACCAGGAATTACATTATAGTTCAGAGGAGTAGTCCTGAACACGTACCATTCGGATGGTAATCCTCCAAGAGTCGTGAATGCCATTTCCCTGTCAATAATAGCCTCCCTAATAGATAGGAGATCGTTCTTGATATCGGTTATTCTTAAGAAATGTGCTTTCATACTCTCATCTTTACCCTTCTTGATTTCCCTCAGTTTATTTCTAAGAAACAAAACTTGATTTGCATCATTAACTTTAAATAAACTCACCAGTCTATCGTAGATTTCCTTGGAGGTGTCCAGCTCAGAGATGTAAGCCACCAAGTGCTTGTCGATAGAGTCCTGGATGATCTTCTATTTTGACTTCTTCAGTTTTCCATTTGTTCCATGCAGCAACAGATGCATTTGATGGAGGCTCAACAATGTTGCCTCTTACATGGTCCAACACTCCTGGATCTTCTAGGGTTAGATTGATAGACATCTTTCATCCATGATAGTCATCTTTCTTACGAAGCTTGCCTTCGGTAGAGTGTTGAGGACCCCATAGTTCTTTTAGGATAGCCTCACCAATCTTCTCTTTGGTGATTGCTCTTGCTCTTGCTCGGGCTTTGTCTTCACCTCAGCTCTGATACCATGTTAAGTTATGGTATGTTCTATGCTTATAACAGTTTACTTTTTTTTCTTATTATATTCCACCGATTAGCAATCACATGTACATAAAGTAAAGTGCAGATAGAACATTAAACGATCGACAGAAAACAAGCCAAGAGAAGAGACACAAGATGTGGCAGCTAGCCAGGGACAAACCCCACAATGTGTGGGGAAACCCTTTGATCAAATCTTCTTTTATCTTCAATAATTCAGCAGAGGGAAGTACAGTGATGTGCGGTTTGACGGTAGGTCCTCTTGGGCGAAGCCCAGGGGACCGAGGTTCAAATCTCACGGAGTACAGTGACCTGTTATGGTGGCGGCTAGAGGGGCGGACTCCCCAAACCGTTTGAGTCTGCTCTTGCTAAAATCATAGGATATTAGTATACCCGACTTACAGGTGGTTGGATATACTCTTGGTGTTATAGTGGCCAAATATGAGGTTTGATCCCGGGTCTCTCCTGGATTTGGCTTGATAGTTACCGATTCACCATGTGGTTAAAAAAAAAAAAAAAATTAATTCGCAAGAGAAATAGTTACAATAAATCTGATCATGTTCAGCGTAGCAAACCCAAAAGCATCAGCGCTTTACCGGCTTTATTATCAAACTAGGGCAGACGATATCTCACAAACCGACTGTCGGATTGACTTCATTCCACCACCAAAAGTTTCGGTTTTCAGAGGAGGTTCAGATGAACCTACAACGCAGTTCTAAAGAGGAGATCTTCTAGGCCACGCAAGTCAATCTTTACTTCTGCAGTTGCAGCTTCAGTTTCAGCGGTTTCCAGCTTCAAACTAGGGCAGTCGATATCTTGCAAACCGTTCATCGGATTGACTTCATTCCACCACCAGAAGTTGCAGCTTTCAGAGGAGGTTCAGATGAACCTACAACGCAGTTCCAAAGAGGAGATCTTCTAGGCCACGCAAGTCAATCCTTACTTCTGCAGTTGCAGCTTCAGTTTCGGCAGTTTTCGGCTTCAAACTAGGGTAGTCGATATCTTGCAAACCGTTCATCGGATTGACTTCATTCCACCACCAGAAGTTGCGGCTTTCAGAGGAGGTTCAGATGAACCTACAAC